>CM053506.1:73316742-73589934 GCA_028627145.1 Eidolon dupreanum
ACTGAGTTCAGTCCTATGCCAGGGCCTTTGCACTTGCTGTTCCCTCTGCCTGGAAGGCTGTTCCTTGGTTCCTTCTTATCCTTTAGGTTTCAACTCAGGTGTCACTGCTCAGAAAGGCCCTCCATGAGCATGCAAGCTAACATCCGTCCCTCCATTCATCTCAATCTTACCTCCTCCTTGTGTCCCTACCTACCCTCTGTCAATTTGGGCTTGTCTGGTTCTTTTTGTTTAATCATTTACCCCCTAGAATATAGGCTGTGTGTGGGAAGGAGCACCAAGCACAGAGCTGTGTCTTGCATGAATGAAGGAGCTGGGGGACAGGTTCAGAATGGGGTGATTGATATCCAGATGTGAGTTCTGAATATCTTTCACTGACAGCAAGGAAGGGGTGGCTGTCCTGGGGACCAGAAACAAGGGCATCTTGCAGAGACTTCTGTGTATTCTGCTCACAAGCTGGTTTTCAACGTCTGTTTTGTATTGCCCAGTGCCAGGGCCTTCAGGATTTGGTAGGCTTTTACCCCACTCCCTCCCCCTCACACTTCCTGAGGAGCCCCCAGGCAGGGATTTCAGTGGACACTTGCCCCTGAGTACTATTCCATGCCCCACTCAACACACCTAAGATACCACTCTGGTTTCAGAGGGCCTGTCTGGTTGCTCGTGGGTCCATAGTTTGCTGTGGTTTGGAGGGACAGACAGTTGGCTCCACTGGGTTTGGAGGAAGGAAGGGGGGCGCAGAGCCTTCTTGAAACCTCCCAGGAAGAGCTGGCTCTCAGAGGCCCTTGGCCCTCAGCCTTGGAGTCTGGGCCGCCACAGCCCAGGTTCTGGAGTCCCCAAACCCAGGAGCAAATTTGAGTAACATGTGACACATTTTATGAGCCCCATGGGTGGCTACACAAGGTGAAGGTAGAGCCCACATGATCAGGGCTTCCTGCAGAGAGCTGGCAGCTCCAGATGGAGATGGACAAAGTAGAGAGGTCAAGACAATGTCCCCTCCTGTTGTGCCTTGGGGGCAGCCAAGGCCTAACAGGACACTTGAACTTGGCGTTGAGCCCTGACTCAGAATCTGATCTCTTAGGTCCCTCTGCCAAGCCTCTTGGGTCTGGGAGAACCAGGGTGGGAGGGGTGAAAGCCAGAGTTCCCTGGGGGTTGGGGAGAGCCCTAAGGGGATGGGCAGCAGCTCCCTTTTACTAATAGCAAAAAAACAAAGCATCACCCTTGGGGAGCTCCTCCCTGCAGCCCTGCTCCCCCTAGTAGTTTAGAGGCATGGCCTCACTGCCTGTTTCCAATACCTAGTAAAGCAGATGCCCTGAGCCCAGTTCCAGAATAAGAAACTGAGGCCTCGGAAGTTTAGTGACCTGCCAGAGGTGGCCCAGCTAAAATGTGCCCCCTCTGGGGCTGGTCCCATCCTAGGCAGTATCCCCCCTCATGTAAGGGCCCCCACGACGAGGAGGCAGTAGACGCAGTTAGGCAGAAAATAGGGGAGCCTGAGGTTTCTTCAACAAGACCCCCTGGGAGCTAGCAGCCCAATTAGCATGGCTTTCCTGGCCAGGCTGCTCAAGGGACTGGGTGCAGCAGATGAAAGCTAAAAGGTTATTCCAATAAGGGGCTGCCCACTTGCTAGCTGAGAGTGATCTGGTATGCTGGAGGGACCTGGAGTGGGTACATGATGCAGTGTGCTCAGGGATGGAGCTCAGGAATGCTGCAGGATCAAAGGGCCTGGCTGCTGGCCCCCTTGATGGTCTCCAGAGACAGACATGTGTGTCCATATGCACATGTGTGTACTCAAATCCATGCATACACATGTGCACAGCATGTACATACATAAACACACAGGTGCACACAGGTACACACACTCACATATGCAGGCTCCATCTGGGCCAAGGACTGCATCTGGGCTGCAGGCACTGGGCCTGAGGTTTAGGTGTCTGGAGAAAACTCATGCTTCATGCCTGTCTGTTTGTCCCCTCCTCCTATGTCCAGAGATATTTTGTGTGTGTGTATGGGGGGGGGGGGGTGTTGAGGGTATAGTCCTGGCTCCCAGGTAGGGTGACTGACTTGTCCTAGTTTGTTTAGGGCATTCCAGTTTTAACACTGAAAGTCCTGAGTTTTAGGGAAACCCCTGAGTCCCAGGCAAACCTGTGCTGATCATCTTGCTCCCTTAAACTCCTCCCCATCCTCCTCACCCCCCCCCACCCCCCCTCCACCCCCGCTTCTGCCTCAGGCAGGCCTGGTGAATATCCTCCCTTTCAGAGCTCTCTTCACTGTCTGTCACCTCTGCGATGGCCAAGGGGCTCTTGGGAGGAAGCCAAGGCTGAGTTGCTCTCACCTTGGAGGCCTCAGTACTAATAAGAACTATTATGTTCATTGAACACCTACTCTGAGGCAAGCCCAAAGGTTTTCTTCTTGAGCACCTACTGTGTGCCAGGCACCTGTTCTAGGCCCTGGAGGTATGGCAGAAAACACACCAGAAAAATCACTGTGCTCCTAGGAGGAGACAGAAAATAAACAAGATACATAAGTAAATGATATCATTTATTAGAAGATGAATGTAATGGGGAAAAACAAACAGAAGGGGCCCATTTAAAATCAGCTGCTGGGGAAGGCCTCACTGAGAAGGGGAGGCAGGAAGAGACCAGAATGGTAAGGGGAGGAGCCCTGCAGATATCCTGGGAAGTGTCCCAGGTAGAAGGAACAGCATGTGCACAGGGCTGGAGGCTGGAGTGCCTAGCTTGTGAGAGAACAGCAAGGAGAAAGGTGAGGCTGGGGGAGGGAGTGAGGGGGAGAGAAGGAGAGGAAGCAGGCCCAGGGCAGGCAGCCTCTGGGCCACGGTAAGGCCTTGGGGGTAAGGTAAGGACTGACTGAGTGTGATGGGAGCCATGGAGCGGCTGAGCAGAGGAGCCACATGCTCTGGCTCACACTTCTGCTGTTGTGCCAGCAGAGATGTTGGGGTAAGGGTGCAAGCACAGGGACCACTCAGAGGCTATTGTAATAGTCCAAGCGAATGATGATGGTGTCCCAGACCAGGGTGATGGTCGAGAGAAGCAGATGGATTCCAGATAGGTCCTGAGGCTGAGCTGACAGGATTTCTGATGGATTGGGTGTGACGTTAGAAAGGAGTCAATATGACTCTGAGGCTCTTGGCCTGAGCAGCTAGAATGAAGGAGCTGAGCTGCCTTTTTCTGAGATGCAGGAGGCTCATGGGACAGGGGAGAACAGCAGCTCAGCTTTGGACAGATTGTGTTTTACAGGTGGAGATATGGAGGAAGCAGGTAGATACAGGTGTCTGCAGACAGAGAGGGCCAGGCTGCAATTTTAAAGGATTGTACCCATTTTATAGGTGATGAAAATGAGGCTCACACCAGCAAGGGAACAGGCTTACTAATCTGAGGAGCTGGGACCCAGATCTCTGGTTTCAAAGCCTGTGCTCATGCCACTGCCTTGTGCCATGGGACAGGAAGACATCAGCTGCTCTGCCCAATCCCCCTTGTCCAGCAGTGTGGGCCAAGGCAGGTAGCCCAGCTCTGCCCTAGCAGGCTTCCTTGTCTCTGGGGCTGGGTCAGGCTGAGGAAGGGGGGAAGCTCACTAGGAAGTGGCTTGCGCTTGGGTGCAGCGCAGAGGAACAGTGCCAAGTGGCCTGAGGCGCCAGTAGCTCTATGAGCACAGCCTGGCCTGAGGCCATTATCTGACCAGCAGAGCCATTCAGTTAGCATCGATTGGTTTAGAGAGGAGCATCTGGCAAGGCTGGGGCAGAGGGGAGCTCTGCCCTGCTCAGGGGGAGGGCAGGCTGCAGAGCCAGAATTGACCACATGGCTGACCAGTCTCCAAGCCTCAGGGAGCCCCACAGACCTTTCCAGGGGCCCATGGGGATGCCAGTCCATCAGGCTGTCCCTGTGCAGACGTAGGGAGGGGACCCCCTTTAGGGACTACCAGGTGTCAAGACTCAGGCCCAAATGAGACCTGAGACCTTGGGGCCAGGGAGGGTTGACCAGCCTCAGATGAGGCTGCTCCACTGCCTGGCTCCCCAGCTGTGCAGCCTGAGCCAACCACTTCCCTCTGTGTGCCTTGTGTCCTACTCCATCAAATGGCATGGCACCCAGGGGGGCGGGGATGGTGTAAGGATTCCACGTAAAGAAACTGGCGCAGACTGAGGGCTTCGTTCTCCTTGCTTAGCTTCCTTCCTGCTGCCAGGGGTGGGGAAGGTGTAGGGCCCCTTCCACATTGGCTGTCTACCCTGCGTCTGGGCAGGGGCCCTATCAGTGCTGGTCCCAGTGGGAAGCTCTCTGGTCTTGCCAGCCCTGAGTTCCACCTGCCCAACTGAGCCTCTTTGGGATCTCTGGCTACTTAGAGGCTGAGAGAGGGGCTGGGGTAAGATGAGGGCCTGCCACCTGCTTTCCCTCCTTAGTACCTTTGCACATCCTGTGCTCACTACCTTGAATGCTCTTCCCACCCATCCTGCCAGGTTCAGCCCCCATGGGCCTGTTCATAAGCACATCTAACAAGTGAGCTGTTGAGTGGACTGGTTAGTGCCTGCCCATGCTCAGTCACTTACCCCTGCCCCCACAGGTCCTTGCCCAGCAGATGACGGGTTTTGGGGTTTGCAGGAAGGACGACATGAAAACAATACTGGCTCTCCATTTCTGCACATCCTCTGTGCTGGCAGGGGAGAAGAGGGCTTCATGGAGGAGGTGGCATGGGGCAGCAGGAGCCTTTCCCCCAAACTCTCCGCAGATGCCTACTTTGGGCCCAGCACCTGCCCAGTATTGTGAGATGCCCCCTTGCCCCGCCACCAATCTGCTAGTCCACAAGGACCCTCCCAGTTCATCCTGGGCCCCTCCCTATCCTGGGACTCTGGACACTCCAGGCCTTTGGCAGCAAGTGTTAAATGGAGGAAGAATGAATGAGGTTGCAGAGACACAGGGGAACTCAGATGTGTGGGAGGCCGAGAGGTTCGAGAGTAGCCAAGCAGAGCAGTTAGTTGGGTGCATGCCCCTGGAGGAGAAGGAGGAGGAAGGAGAGCCTGAGGAAGGCCAGAGAGTGATGGAGACCCAGCCTTGCTTTCTTCAGCCCCCTCAGTCAGAGCATCCCCTGCCCCACCCAGGAGGGGGCCAAGGAGACTGATGGGAGGGGGTGTAAGGCTCCCACATGGAGACTTGGATCCCTGCTAACTTGCAATCTTAAAATGCATAGCAAAGGCATCAACCTCCTTGTTAGTGCATTAATAAGCAATCAGTGGGTCGGGGTTCCCATGGGCCTCCTGGAGGAAGCACATGAGAAGGCTTGGCAATGCAATGCCAGCCTCCCTAGGAAGGAACCGGTCAGGGCAACAGTCCAGGGCCAGAGCACCCCCTGGCTCAGGCAATGAGTGCCAGAGGCAGGTGGGGTTGGCTGGGAGGGTTGATCCAGGGCTTTGGAGATGGGACCAGCTTCCAGAGTGAAGAAGCAAACTCGGCTGAGACCCACTCCCAGTGCCCAGTGGGAGGGGGCAGCTTCCCTGCTATGGGTCCCCTGGCATCTAGGCAGTACTGAAGGATGGAAAGCAGCTCCAAGCATTGGCTGGGCTCCTGCCCTCGGTCCTGCCTTCACCCCATGCCCTACTATCTGACCCCTCCCACCTGCCAGAATGTGTTAACTTGCCAGCTGCTAAGTTCACAACTAGATTTCTGGGCGGTCGGCTTTTTCACCCAGACCAGGATCTTCACCTGGTTTCCCCAGTGCCCCAACATCCCCTGGGAGCACCTGTTTAAGGGAGAGATGTGGCTTTCCTTAGGCCCCTCAGCTTCTCTAGGGATCATTTCAGAGAAACCCATCCTGGAGCCCTAAGGAGACAGAGCCACAATTACAGGCAGAAGTGCTGTCTGTCCCCATTCTAGGTCAGGGGGCAGGAGAACCTCTCTCCCCCCCACCCACAGGGTAGTTCTGAGGATCAGAGGAGTGAGAACAGAAGCACTTTGTCAACTCCATAAACTGTACAAATGTCAAGTGGTATTAGTGCTGAGCTTGCCCCAGCTCATCCCTCCCCACTTCCCATGAGCTGTGAGCAGCTCTCTGCTGCCAGACTTAAGGGAAGGAAATACCTTTGTCTTTGCAGGACCCTGGAGGTAGAGTGGTTGGTATGGCACTGTGTATCTCACAGGCACAGTTTATGGCATGGCCCTGTCCCTTCAGTACGATGAAAATCACGAACTCCCTTGAGCGAGGAGGGGACCCTGGGCTCCCTCAGAGTGGCAGAGGGACCCCTCACTGGGGCAAGGTTCCTGGAAGACAGCAGCTTGGGCAGGGGTGAAGAGCAGAGCTGAATGGGCAAAGGGAGTGTCAGGCTCTAGAAGGTGCAGCCAGTGTGGGTTGGGCCCTCTTCCCAGGCCTGAGTGTTGGAGGCTCAAGGCAGTAGGCAGCCTCCCCCAGAGTCAGCTGGGGTTTGGGGTCCAGGCTCCTATCCCATTAAATTCCTGCCATCCCTGTAGGGCTGGAGTCCCCTGGCCAGACTGAGGTGGGCAGAGGGGGGCTGGAGGATAGACCCAAGCCTCCACATGGGAAGAATGGGTGGCATGGCGACCATCTCCTACTCATGTTACAGAAGGGGAACAGGTTCAGGAGGCACCAGCCATGGGCCTGGCCTGCAGGCTGCAGGCTATCCAGCAGTCACGATGACCAAAGGTGCTATAGGGGCTGAATAGAACATGGCCTGACCCAGAAAGGGTCCCCACAGCTGCACTGCCACCACCACCACCCGCCACCACTAAGGTCATAATTGCTCCAAAATCGCAACTGAACCCAATTATGCAAAAAACAAATTATGTGTGATGATTTTTATGTGTTAGAAACGTTAGGTCGAAGCCGGGTGATTATAGAAGGATGAAAAGCAGCTGCCACTCTCTGGGAGCCCATAACTCCTAGTAGCTGGGAGCTGTCATTTATTTACGATGTCATTTCTGCCAGAACTGAGGGGGTGGCAGTGGTGGGGAGGTCCACCTAATCCTGGGCAGGCAGCTGGGGCAGCAGCAGGTCTGGGAGCCTGGCTGGGCAACTGAGGTGAGGCTGGGAGTAGGGCTGGTGGGAGAGGCTGGAATGGTTTGTTCTCTCGTCCTGCACACTCTCAACATAGCTGGAAGGATTGGCCGAGCTGCCCCAGGGTCCCGGCTCTCCTGAGAGGCCCAGCTGGCCATGCTGGAAGGGAAGGGCAGAAGGCCGACTCAGGCAGTGACGAGCCTGGAGCCTGTCCCCCCAACACTGGCGCGCCTGCTGGGCCGCCAGGGGCAGCCGTGACCCTGGAAAAAGGCAGGTAATGACTATCGTCCATAATGAGGCTGCTCCAATAATGAGCACGGGGCTATTATCCGACCACAGGCTGGACACATCCGAAAATAAATTATTTTAAGGATCCATTAACGAATGCCTAATTAATGCCCAATTAGAGGGAAACGACAGAGGAAACGCTCCGGACAGTCACGAGGCAAGGCCTGGTTTGCCGCTACAGCCTGGGAGCCAGAACGCAGTAGGGAGAAGGGAGGGGCCAGAGGTGGACCTGAATGGTGGGCAGCCTCCACCTGGCAGCTTCATAGACCCCAGAGCTCATCAGCCCTGGTGCCTCCCCCAGCCTTTCTAACACCTGTGCCCTCTCAGTACCTCCTCACAGCTCAGCCAGGGACAACTATTACTATTTAGAAATGAGAAACTGAGGCACAGGGGGGTGTCACATGTCTGAGGACATGAGAGGCACTGTAAATGAGACATCTTTTGAGATGAACTTTGGTGTCATGCATGCATGCTTCACTTGTTTGGGGGAATAATTTAAATAAAGAGACTCCTCAGGACTCCATATGAGATACTTACTTGGTTAGGAGTCTGCACTGTTCTCTGTTCACATGGATAACTGCGAGTAAGTGGCAGAGCTGAGATAGGAATCAGAGCTAGCTGACCCCCAACCCCAGCAGGGCTGACAGAGCCTGAGGGGATGCGGGTAGGGGATTGGAGGCTGGGCTAGGATGTATGTAGGGGAATCAGAGCCTGCACTCCAATCTTACCTCACTTCTCAGGCTGGGGAAAGAACCCCCAGTAGAGGTGGGGAGACAACAAGGTGTGGGGAGCCAGATGGGGTCCTGGCTTAGGTCTAACCCCTGCCCTCCTCTCATCAGAAACCAGGCCCTCAGAGGACCACTATCCCAGATAACTGAACGCAGCAGACAGGACAGAGCCCCAGCTGGGCAAGAAGGGCCATGTGTCCGGCTTCGCGCCCCCATCTCCAGCTTCCAGGCAAGCAAGCTCTGACCTGGCTGTGCTCTCTCCCCACAGGATGCTGTGTAGAATTGCTGCTGCTGCTGATGGCCGGGGAGCTGCCCTTGGGGAGTGGCTGCCCGCGGGACTGCGTGTGTTATCCGGCACCCATGACAGTCAGCTGCCAGGCGCACAACTTTGCCGCCATCCCTGAGGGCATCCCGGAGGATAGCGAGCGTATCTTCCTGCAAAACAACCGCATAACTCTTCTCCAGCAGGGCCACTTCAGCCCCGCTATGGTCACCCTGTGGATCTACTCCAACAACATCACCTTTATCGACCCCAACACTTTCGAGGGCTTCGTGCACTTGGAGGAGCTGGACCTTGGTGACAACCGGCAGCTGCGGACGCTAGCACCTGAGACCTTCCAAGGCCTGGTGAAGCTCCACGCCCTCTACCTCTACAAGTGCGGGCTCAGTGCCCTGCCTGAGGGCATCTTCAGTGGCCTGCACAGCCTGCAGTACCTCTACCTGCAGGACAACCACATCGAGTACCTGCAGGACGACATCTTTGTGGACCTGGTCAACCTCAGCCACCTGTTTCTCCATGGCAACAAGCTGTGGAGCCTGGGCCAGGACACCTTCCGGGGGCTGGTAAACCTGGACCGGCTTCTGCTACATGAGAACCAGCTGCAGTGGGTCCACCACAGGGCTTTCCATGACCTCCGCCGGCTCACCACCCTCTTCCTCTTCAACAACAGCCTCTCTGAGCTGCAGGGCGACTGCCTGGCACCCCTGGGGGCCCTGGAATTCCTCCGCCTCAACGGGAATGCCTGGGATTGTGGCTGTAGGGCACGCTCCCTGTGGGAATGGCTTCGGAGGTTCCGTGGCTCCAGCTCTGCTGTCCCCTGCGTGTCGCCCGAGCCGCGGCAGGGGCAGGACCTGAAGCTGCTGAGTGCCGAGGACTTCCGGAACTGCACGGGGCCGGCATCCCCGCACCAGATCAAGTCACACACACTCACCACCACCGACAGGGCCGCCCGCAAGGAACACCACCCGCCCCGTGGCCCCGCCAGGGACAAGGGCCACCCACATGGCCATCTGCCTGGCTCCCGGACAGGCTACAGGAAGCCAGGCAAGAACTGCACCAGCCACAGGAATCGCAATCAGGTCTCGAAGGTGGTCGCTGGGAAACAGGCCCATGAGCTGCAGGACTATGCCCCCGACTACCAGCACAAGTTCAGCTTTGACATCATGCCCACCGCTCGCCCGAAGAGGAAGGGCAAGTGTGCCCGCAGGACCCCCATTCGTGCCCCCAGTGGGGTGCAGCAGGCCTCCTCGGGCAGTTCTCTGGGAGCCTCAATCCTGGCCTGGATACTGGGGCTGGCGGTCACTCTCCGCTGAGGGTCCAGGGCACCAGCACCCAGCACTGCCACATGTCCACCAAGGAACAGAATTTCTTTTCTTTTTTTATAAGTGGAGGATCTGCTGGGGTTCAGGCAGAGGCTGATAAACGTTTCGGCTGCTGTCTGGGCCATGCCCCGTGAATTATAAACCCAAAGTGTACAGCCCCAAGCTGGAGGGGATTAGCACACCTCACCCAGCTGTCTCAGCCAGCCCCTACCGAGCAGCCACGGACAGCATCCATCCAGCCAGGCAGTTAACGTGCTCAAAGCAAATCCTTCATTAGCAACAATGGAACAGTGCCCCATGGGAGCTTGGCTCTGTGGAATCCAAGTCATTTGGAGAGGTCCAAAGGCCCCCCTGCCATTCTTGGAGGAAGCAGAACTCAGAGGAACAGATGAGGCTCACCCAAGAGGCTGGGATGACCAGCCATCTTGGAGCACATGTGCAGGTGGCATTTTGGCTTTTGCCTGAGGCCACTTTGTCAACCTGCCCTGAATCTAACAGTGTACCACCTTCAGCCCCTCCCTCGGAGGTGATGCCTCTCATTCCTGATGTCTCAGGAAACCCTGGCAGACCCAGCCCAGACCTTGGGCTCCATGAACCAACTACCAAAGGAAAGATCATCAGAGGCTGAAATTCAGAACTTCATCATGTGTAATGAAGTTCTCACAGGAGGTGCAGTTTTATAACTATGTCCACTTATATATACACACTTTACATATATATGTATATGTATATGTATATATATAAACACAAAGGCACAGGCCCCCCACCCCACTCCCTTACCAAACTGTATGTCTTATGTTTATAAACTATATGGAAAACTATATCTGCTGAACTAAGGATTGTATTGGTGATTTCTAGCAAGAAAAGAGTTATAGGATTTTTATCCCTGCAACAACAGTCCCCATGTAACTTGGGCTTGCCAGGTGCCTGAGGTCTATGGTCAGTGAGGAAGGTCATGGAGAAGAGGGGGCAGCAAGAATCACTTCAGGGGACCAATATACTTAGATATTTAGAGCATCACCTTGTTTTTATATGCAACACAAGCCCACTTGCTGCCCCAGAGTACCATCACCCCCACTATAGTAGCTGTTTGTATCAGGGTGAGAAGCGAGAAGCAACTTGTCGGACATCAGGGAGCCAGATCCTGGGAACTGGATGGACAGAGAAGTAGAAGGAAGGAGTTTCTTAGGCCATTGGGTGAGGCAGCCTTCACAGTGTTAGTTCAACAGTGTCGTCAGCCTAGCATGTTGCCAGCGATAGTCTGGACAGGCCAGGGAGACTCTGGGCATGAGCTCAGGCTTCCAGTACGGCTCAGTTGCTGAATTTTTCCTCGAAGCTCTTTGACGGGTGTCCTAGCACGAGCCCTCTGCAGGGCAGCAGGAGGGAAAGCATCAAGTAGCCTTAGCAGAAGGAGGAACAGCAAGGGCATTTCAAGAACCATCTCAGGCACTTCTGCATTACAGAGGCCCCATCCTTCCTGACCCTTCCGAGGATGCCCAGGGATGGGCAGACTCAGGGTTCAGGAGCAGAGATGTGCAGGGAATGGAGCAGGCAAGCCCAGACAGGAGACAGGGGCTCTGGTCAAGTTTGACCATGCTGCTGGCTGGGGCCCGGGTGGGCACAATCTCCTTTGCGCTTTGCACAAACCTGAATTTCCTACCAGAGAGGATGTGTCTGAGGAGCAAGAAACACTGAATCTAATTAAGAGAGGGAAATAATAATAAAAAAAATTTTCTCTTGGACAAGAACCCTGTTTCTCATTTCCTAACTCCGCATTCCTGAAGGGATGGCAGATCCCAGGCTTTTGTGGGGTGGGTGAGCCTGGCCGGGCACAGCTCTGAGAACACAGCATGTTTGTTGGCAGGATGAGCCTTATGGGGCAGGGGCATGCTGACTCACTGGGATGCGTGTGCACATGCGTACACACACACACGCGGGCGCGCGTTCTCTGTTCCATGGTTCTTACCTCGCCCGCACAGAACATGACTCACTTCCCACACTCTGGCTGCGCTGGGTCGGCACCATCTCTGTGGCTCTCCCCAGAGCAAGCTAGCTGGATCCCTCCCTGTCTGTTCCCAGGGCCTCACCAATAGCCTCTGAGCTTTTGATTCTTAAGGGGCTTCGGGTTGGCTGGAAAGGACCTGTTAGTTCCTTGGGCCCAGAGGAGTTTCCAGGAGTCCAGGGACCGATTCAGACAGCAATGGATGAAGTCTGGAGACTGTACCTGCCTCTCCAGCCTCATAAAAAGGAGAGAGTTCCCAGATGGAGGGAGGAGGACTATGTTTTCAGGTATGAACAGCTCCTCCTCTGTACAAGGCTTGAAATGGGCACTAAAGGGAGTCTGGTGAGGGTAGAACAAATCATCTTTGGCCTGCAGTTGCTCCCTGATGGTCCACCAGCTCTAACCCAGGCCAGTGCCAGGGCTGGCTGTCCCTTAGAGCCCAAGGATGTTGTTGGGTTGTTGATTTCATTTCTAACTTTAGACAGCAAAGCCCTCAGTGGGAAAATTAAGAGTCCAAGCACTTTATTAACTTTTTTTAAAAACACTTAGTAAGTCCTGTAATATGGAAGTGAAATGTCAGAACAAGAAATGCTAATGTTTTATAAATGATCCTCTTCTGTCAAGTGCAGAGGAGTCTCCGGTTGCTGACAGTTATTAGAGGCAAGGCAGAGGGGCCCAGGACGCCAAGTTTATTTTTAGCAGCTTTCTTTAAGAGGTAGAGGGGTGAAAAAGCAGTTTTCCTGTGGATGACATCGCTTGTCACTCAGCAGCTCACATGCTTTCATGACAATGACACCATTGCCCAAAACGTCAGAGCAAGTTGACAAGATAGGGGCTAAGGGAAGGCACCTTTATTCACCTCCTGGGTGGTTCAGGGCAGGGAGGTGTGGGTTTCTGCCCCTGAAATCCTGCCGTCCTTGCAGGGGCTAAGGCCATTCCTTTGCTCCTGACGGGGCCAGCCCTTTTGCCATCTTCAGTCAGCACTTTCGCCAGGGAGGGAGGCATCACCTCTTCTGCCTCTCTCCCCTCTGGCCACACAGCTCTCCACTCTAGGAGGCCTGCAGGGGGTGCTGGGTGGGCCACTGGTGGTCTGAGCCCATACAAGTTCTTGCCATGATTCCAAAACTTGGCTGGTTCCCTACCTTTCATTCAACAATTGCTGATCAAGGGCCTGTGTGTACCAGCCATTGGTCCAGGCTCTGGGGACATATAAATGACAAGACATGGCTCTCCTTAAGGAGCTCAGAACCTAAATGTGGAAACAAGGGTGAGATTGGTGAAACCAGAGTGGAATTGGTGCCTCTGTAAGGACTCACCCCACCCCCCGCAGTGAGAAACTCACCTGGGGTGAGGGCAGTCAGGGAGGGATTCCAGCAGGAGATAATAGTCCATGGCTCTCAGAGAATGAGGTGACCAGAGAAGAGTGTTGGGAGCATCCCAGGCAGAGAGCTGGAGGCATACAATAGCATCACCTTTGGGGTATTAGCAAAGAGCTGTGAGTTGAGGGCTGGGAATGCCATTTGTGGAGGCATAGAGAGAGAGTCTGGCAAGGGGAGGGCTCAGGGATCCTTCTGAGAGACTTGGATTCTACTTCAAAAGAGGAGGTGTGCCCCCATACTTGGATCTTCTTCCCTACCCCGCACCCCGAGAACCCCTCCAAGCACGTGATCCCTACCAGTATCATGTTTGCCAACGTTCCTCAACAGTGGGTTTCATCATCGCAACTTGCTGCTTCTGCTCAGCCAGACCCTTTCCTCGTGCCAGCAAGCTGGCACACTCCCTGGGCCAGAGTCCCATTCCCAGACACCTGCGCTCCCTCCTTTTCCATCTGTACAGGGCTCAACCCTCAGCCCATCTCCTTGCTTCCAAGCAACTACCCAGACACTCTCTCAGCGACCTCTACATGTGCCGGCTCTGGCTATCAGTGATCCCCGGAACCCCTCAAACTGCATCTCACCCTTTTTCTCTCCTGCTAGGGCTGTTTATTACCAGGGAGCCAAGAATCCCTTTTAGCAAATGTTTACTCATCACCTGACTAATCACCCAGCACTCTACCACCATGGTGAATTGGGTTCCAGAAGGTCTGTTGGTAGGTTTGAGGGGCGGGGGCGGGGGCGGGGCAGGAAGATTTCTTGGAGGACGAGCTACAGGCCCCAGTGTCAGAGAGAACGCATTTGTTGGGAGGGCTCCCCAGAGTTGGCTGGGAGCCTTGGTGCCTCAGAAGCTCCCAGCAAATCCTTCTTGGTGTTGTCACCAACCCCCTAGGCTCCCCCCACCGCTGGGACCCAGCTTCTCACGCCCTTATTCGACACTGACCTAGAGGACACCAGCCTTTCTCTGTGTACATTCTCTGACTGACCAGGGGCGAGTGTTGTTCTGACAGGGTTACCACCAACATCCACTGTTAATTTAAGCCTCCTGACCTGGCCGTGGTTGCCGTTTGGTTTATCTCCTCCCAGCCTGGCCCTCTAGCCTCACCTTCCTCTAAGTAGAAGTTTAGTGTATCGGCCATTACTCTATCCCCTGTCACCAACCCACCACTCTCAGCTCATAAAGGGCCAGTTTTCTTTTACTTTCTGTCTGTTTGGAAAATATTTCAAGGACCTTTGATTATGCATTAAAACACCCTTTATAATTCTATGCTCAATATCTCTTTCTGCTCCTCAGATTGTCCCTTTTAACTCACTGCACTTTCAGTATAAATCTCCCAGTCTACCACTTTTCAGGTTGTTAATAAATATGAGCTCTAAAAAATATACATAAACATCTATTGTTGGCTAAATAACTCACAGCACAATCAAAAAGCTAGGGGGAAAAGGAAGGATTGGCGCAATGCACGCCCACCTGCGCTCTCACTCAGGCTGTCTTTGCTTGTCTCTTTGAAGAGGATTGCTAGACTCAGGGTAGTTTATGGCTCTAAAAAGTCCATTGGGTGAAGGGACCAAGGAGGCCCCAGGGGGGAAAGGGAAAAGAGAGTAGCTATAGTGCTGTGTTATTGGGCTTCCTCTGAGAGCAACAAGGGAGGAGTGAGGACAGAGGGGACCACTGTTCAGGGAGCAGTGGATAGATAATTCGAGTGGCATTTCAGTGGGCTGGTCTGCAAGGCCCCTTACCTCCAAAAGAAATGGGTCAGCCTCCTCCGACATCCAGTACCAGCCTGCACTGATGTGGCCTCCCCCCCATCTCTCTCCTTTCAGCTCTCATCTCTCATTAGAGCCGTTAGTTTCTAAGCACCGGGAGGGTGGGGAAGGCTGTGCCTTTTGTGTCACCGATTTCTGTGTGGCAGCGTGCACACTAATGGCATGCCTGAACAGCAGAATTTGACATTGCTGCTACAAAATGTGCATGGGTCACAGTGCTTTCCAAATTGGCTGAGGCTCCAAGCCACCCCCTCCTTCACCCAGGCATCTCAGGGTGTGTGGGGTGGGGGCGTGCCAGTGACAGCTTCTGCTGCTCCCCCTCAGTGCCTCAGAAAAGGGAGAGGAAGCGAGAAATGTATTAAACTCTTCAATCTCTGTAAGTACCATTTCCCAGGAGACAAACTCTAAGGAAGAAGGAAATGCAAGTGCTCAGGGCCTAAACAGGTGGGAGGCCTCCAAGGCGACCGGCTCCATATTAACCCCTCCCCCAGCTTCAGGGACCATCAGGGGCAGGCCAGTGGTGCACTCTGGATGGCAGCTGACTGGAGACTGAGATGTCCAGCTGGCTGCTCACTGCTCCAGGCAGAGATTCAAGATATAATCACCAAATAAGATTTTCTCAGTGATGAGGGGCCAGCAAGACAAACCCACAAAGGAAGAACTGTGAGGGGTGGGGTTAGTAGTGGACTGGAAGGTCAAAAGAAGGTAGAATCTGAGTGAAATTCCAGAGGACACACATATAGTGTCATTCAGAGAGAGGAAGTTCATCCCTATAGGGCAGCTACATAGCCAGCGAGAGACAGGGAATGATGCAGATAGACAAGAGTGTGCAATAGGGAGAAAGAGCCATTTTGTACACATGTGCACACATATCACTCAAGCACCACTTTCTGACATTGTCCCTCGTGCAGCCAAGTGTGGGACATCCACACAGTCCACAGATTCGACTGCCCACCGTGCGCGTGGCCCTGGCCAGGCTCTAAGATGCCACGGTGAACAAGAGTGCCCATCCGCGAGAAGCCTGCCTTCCGGTCAAGAGCAGTCCCTTTATTTGATTGCAAGGGGTATGGTCAGGAGAGGGGCAGTGGGGTGGGATAAGTCCTGCCTTCCTCACATACTGGTGACCATCCATCAGGGACACCTGTGCGTGATGAGGGGCAAATTCTGGTCTGAGCCCTGGCCTTGGCATTTCCCCCTTAGCCTTGACCATGAAAGCGTTTGTCCAGCTCCCAGTGCAATGGAGGCTCCAAGAAGCCTCGAACCCTTAATCACCCGACACTATGCCTGTTGGGCATATGCCTCTTAGCTTTGAGCTCTGGGCAAGCTGGGCCACATTGTCATTCTCCCTTACAACCCCTCTGTGCTCTGGGTCACAGGGGTCTCTGAAGTGTTTTTATTCTTTATCCCAGTGTCTGAGCCTCAGAGGCCCCGAGGTCCCTGACCCCCTGTCTTGCCTGCCACCCAGAGAGTCTCTCACTGTTTTATCTGTGGCATTTAAAGTGCTATCAGGCGTCTGGCACTTTGCAAGTCTAAGGTGCAGGCTTTTCTGAATTACCACAGCAGCCCCCTTTCCAGGAGCCATACCCCCCCACACCAGGCTCACTTCCTTGCCTGTGGCTCTGCCAGCTTTCAACAGTGTCCATCAGGAAAGAGGGTCAGACCCACACTGGTGAGTCCTATTTTGCTCTCAGCTCCATGCCCACAGAGGGGAGGCAAGGCAGAGACTGGGTGTTTTGGCTGGAAGTTGCTATAGGCACGGAGGCTGTGAACTCCATACCTCTGAGCCGCCTCTAATTCCAGGCCTGTTCTGATGCGTCCTTCCCCATCTCCTCCCCACCACCCCACAGACCAACGTCCTTCCCCTCTGAATTTCACAAGTGATGCCTGCAGGGGAAGTTCTCCCTGCAATCACTCCTGCTGCCTTATAAGCTCCTCTCACCAAGCCCACCAACCTCATACTGGGTCCAGCAGTGGCCTCAGCATCCCCAGTGCCCACCATTAGGAGCTGCAGGAACTTCTCCTCTCTCCCACTTCTTGGTCTTCTTGCTTCATATCAGCTTCATCTCTCAGAATCACTGACCCACTTCAGCCCTTCGGACAGGCTTCAGCCAGGCCACCGCCCTATCTCCTTACAGATCTTCCCTCCTCATCCATTTCCTCTCCTAAGGTCAGTGATGAGTGAAAATGAAAAAGCAACTTAGAATTGGGTAGTATTTCAGGTTTTTAAGGTCCTCTCATAGACATAACCTCTACAACCAAACTGGGAAGTGTCATCTCTGAGATTTGATTATAATTCCCTTTATACAGTTGAAGAAATGGGCCTCCTGGTTATTCAAACCCAAGCTATTAAGTCCAAGATGGGACTTTTCCCCAGCACAGCCCTATGCTTCCATCCCTTAAGGAGAAGGGATCCAAATGCTTTGGATACTCCCAGGCCCGGCTGCCACTAGTGGAGATCCCCATCCCATGCAACCCGTGGCTAAGAGTGCGACCACCTCAGGGGACCCAGCTCTTCCTTCCCACCCCCCGGAATTTCAGGCTTAGAAGAATTAATCTGCAAAAGCCATGGAGAGGAACTTAGAGCTTTTTCTAGAGGGTATCTCTGCTCTCTTGCCCCCTTAAGCTTTCCCAGACTAGGTCACTGTAGTCACTGACCTGGTGACTGAAGTTTCTGGCAGAGGTCCTGCTCTCTGCCTTCCTTCTCACCAAGAACAGGTATGCAGTAGCAGGAAACTCCCAGCTGGCCAGGGGTGTTTTCCAGTTTCTTGACAGCTGTACCTGGGTTCCCGTTTCTGAAAGAACCACACATAAAGTGCAGTAGACTCAACAGTGAGGCGTAGAAAGAAGACTTAACCCCATGGTCCTTCTTCCTGCATGGCACCGTGAGGGCCATTCTTCCCACCATGTAAAAGGAAGACAGTGGGCAAAGGGTGAGTCAAAGGTGACAATCAGGCCTGCAAGAACCACGTGGGGATTCCTATGTATGGACATAACATGAGTGCCTTCCTAGCTGCTCCCCTCAAATGGCTGCATTTTTTACAATTCTTCATGCTTCAAGCATTTCCCATTATCGATTTTTGGTCTTGCCTCAGAGCTCTTTGTGAACCTTGAGATTAAGCTGGGTATTTTTGTTTTCTTTTTGTTCATTTGGAAAATTAACTTAAAATTGTCGTAATAATTTTCAGTCGAATATATCTGCTTTGCTTGTTTGGAATAGTTTCATGAATTTTTACATTTTGTTTCCAATTTTAAACTGTCTAATAGCAAATTGGCTTTAAAAAATGAACAGGCAATCACTAACTACTTCAGGTATTAATTTATCCTAGGAGGTATTATAACTTTCTACAATTTGTCTTAGTATAGTTTTTTCCATTTAAAGAAATTTTTCTATTTGGGAATAATATAGGTTCACATGAAGTTGCCCCCTCCCCCTCAAAAAAGGTACAGAGAGATTCCATATACCTTTCCCCCAGTTTTCCCCAGTGGTAACGTCTTTCATAATTTCATTTTGCCTTTTCAATTCTAAATTTGTTTTCAGTTACTGATATTTTCTTAACCTATTTAGGTAGAGTTTTCTTATATTTAAACAACCTTGATTAAAAATATAATAAAACTTCCAACAGGGACAAAGATATGAATGGTCACACTTTTGCTTGAATATTTCTGAATGAAACATTAGGATTTTTAGCATAAATTTTATCATTGGACTGAGAAATGAAAGATGAGAAATATTAGCCCAAATCAGGTTTTGTAATCAGGGTCCATGCCAGAGTTGGGGGAATGAGGAAGGAGTGTGTCCACTCATCCCAAATTTGATGCAGGGCTTTCTGGGAATGTGTAGGTTTCTTTCTTTCTTTCTTTTTTTTTAACGCCTACAGCACCTGGTCTTCCTAGGTGGTCTCCCATCAAGTACTAACCAGGCCCAACCCTGCTTAGCTTCCAAGATCAGAGAAGATTAGGCATCTTCAGGGTGATATGATCGTAGACTGTAGGTTTCTACAGAAAGCTTTTCCACCAATCCTCAAAAAGATTAAGAACACCAAACATTCAGGTAATCTTAGGCATTGTTGTACCTCCCCATAGGTGGCGCTCTGCCTTTGAGCTGACACCATTGACCATAAGGGCAACATGGGCAAGACAAGCTACAAAGTCTGTGGTGGGAATAAGCATTCTTGACCAATTTGGCTGTGACCAAATGTCTCCTTCCTCACTTACACAAAGGAAATGGGGGTCAAAAAAGGACCCGAAGAAGACAGCAACGGCATTTTATACCTAGGCTCTCTGCTTCCTTTCATTCCAAAAGCTATGGCCACTGGCAGAAGCAAAGCTTTCTGGGAACAGCAGTTTCCAAATGTCATTGTGAAGACCAGGGGAGACTGTAATTGAGATTTTACCGATTTGCAATGAAACATTAATATAGGGAGCTTTTCATTAAGCCAAATTTATTCAATGTAAAGATAATCCTTTATTCTGAAACCGTGTCCCTATTTTGGTTGGGAGATAGAGAAGGGTGTCTTAAAAAGATCTTTTTTTAATGAACTGATGGTATGGGTGCATAGCAGCTTGTTGTTTCTTAATGTCTCTAGCTGGCCAAACAGGTAGGCCCTCAAAATTCTTTCTGGAATTTTATTGCTCTGGGGAATCCCGAAACTCTGAGAATGATGGTTTTGGAGGAGTTGGATGGAGCAGTCCTTGCCTTATATCCTCCCAGCCCCAACCCCACCCCACACAGGCCGAGGGGCCTGCTTACCTGTGCCAGTCCCTTCACATAGCCTCCTTCCTCTTTATAACCTGCCTCTCTGTTATTTGCAGACAATTATTTGTAATAATTAGCCAATTATTCTTAAAGGCAATTATATTCTTCCACCAGCAAATATTGATGTTCTTTTCTTAGGTCTTTTAATGAAGCCAGTTTTAAGGAGATACTTTATTTATATAAAGCCAAATGGTTCCTTTTGAGGAGGGTTTGGATTTAATGTTAAAGTTTTAAAATCTTAACTAGGGGGCTGGTGCTTGGGGCTGGCGGTCAGGGTAGAAAAAGAGTTGGGGAGACATTTTCTCCCTTGAAAAAAAGAGGAGATGCTTTAAAAGGTAAGATGCCCAGGGGGCCTGGAACAATGTGTGCTGGCCCTCCCCAAGCTAATGAGATCTAAAAGTATCAATGTGATGAGCTCAGCCCTGCAAGTAAAGTCATTCAGAAGTGCTGCCCTCGTTGCTGTGCCAGCCTCTTACTGACCACAGCTTCAATCTCTCCTCCTAGCCACCTCTGGGGACCTCCAGAGCTAATCACTTCAGGGAGCTTGATTGAAATGTGTTCCTCACCCTCCGCTGTTCATAAAAGCTTTATCCTGGGCAAAGGCTGACCCAGAATGAATAGAGGCATCTCACAAGTCAGGAGGCCAAAGGTGCTGCCCAAGGCAGGATCTAGGCTTATAGACAAAGCTCCCTTACTGTAGTTGTATTAAAAAGAGGGGAAAGCTACAATTTTATCTCCTCACAAGTGCCCCTCTCTTTATGGTTTGGGCCCTACCTGGTGGCTATTTGTACTTGACTCTTCGTGGGCAAAACAACAGCTAGATGCAGTTTCTATCAAAGTTAGAAAAAATAAACCCCTAGAGTCTGCTCCTGCTGGGTTTATAAAGAGCTGTTTTCTTCCTGAGCTCTATGGCATGGTGCTTCTAATCTGAAATTTCTTTTTAATCATAGCAGGAGTCCCAATTAGCGTGTTGGGTATCTTTCAAGTAGAACTGGGAGTTCCATGAGCGTAGAGAGCAGAGGAAATATTACGTGTGAAGCCCCCGAGGAACAGGGCAAAGCAGGCAGAGCTATTGGGCCTGTGCGCACATGTGTGTGAATAAACATGTATTTGCAGGTTGACTTCCCACTCATGAGACTAGATGTCTGTAACCCGGGTCCCTGGAACCCCAGCACCAGACCAGGACCAGAGCAGAAATGTGGAGTGTTGCCCTTGGTGTACCATGGCAGGAACCCTGCCCATGAGCCAGTGTGAAACACACAATACATGTGCACATACCTCACCTGCTAAGAATACAGAGGGGAAGCCAAGCTCCATTTGTAAGGCAGCAGAAACAGAATTTGGGGTGTCCTTCTGCTCTCTGTGAGATGGGCTGCACCTCCAGCTCAGCTGGCACCGGGGCCCAGCTCCGACCTGGAACTGCCAGTGACCTACTTTCCTTTGTTGTTGTTTTTGGAAGTGCTGATGTCAATGCAGAATTCAGCAGAGAGGCTGAGTGAGAAAAAAAGAGGAGAAGGGGGAGAATGAAGGGGAGGGATAGAAGAGGGGACAAGAGCACGTCAGATAGCTATAATGGTGCATGTACCTGCAACAGTGCTAAACTAACCACATACTATTCCATTCCCATAGGCCTGCCCGATATAGCTGGGATCAGTCAGGGCCTTGCAGCTTCGGGCTGAGTAAACAAGGACCAGTCTTCCTACAGCTTCCTCTCTCCATCTGGGGACAGGTAACAGGTGAAGGCGATGCCCAGGTAGGCATGCCCAAATGTGCATTCCTTGGGAGGAGCCACACACTCTCCCCAGTGCCTGGAGGTGTTGGATTTGCAGCCATCTGCTATGCCATCGATGAGATACCAAGCTAGCCACCCTGCCATGTGGGATTTGGTGCAGGCTCTGCACACTTGCTAGGGCTGGAGGAAATTGGCCTTTGGGGATGTGGAAGACAGTTTCCTCTGTTCACCTGCTCCTTGGTAACACACACGACAGAGAAGTCGCCTGCTCTCACCTCTCATTCTCAGGTACCCCAGGAGACCTGCAGGGTTTGGAATGAGGAGACCCTGGACAGTCTGATAATTCTCTGAACCACAGAGAATTTTTCCAAGGTGCTGACATTCCAGGTTCTGAAATTCATCTCTTGTTCACTGCCTGGTTTTCCCATCCTACAGTTAGGGTTGAATACCAGGACAGGGATGACAAAGACTCATGCACTTTCTACCTGTTTGCAAAACCCCAGCTGCCGCTCCACTGCCTCAGAATGGCTGCTGAGCAGAATCCACAGCGGAAGCATCAGGCTACTTCTCCCTGACTGAGCTGCTCCTTGTGACACTCGGTCAACAGATTCCTAATGAGAAAATAATTCCAGATCCACATTGTCATGAACCCTAAGGCCACAAGCCTCATGACTCCACATACATAACACATTTCCCCTTTCAAGTTTTCATCCATGTGCCGAAGGGACTCCATTTAGATGGAGCTGGGGCCTGGGGTGGGTCAGATCCTCCTTCTCTCTCTTGCTTGGCCCCTTGGCCCACAGATAAGCGTAGCACACGATTAAAGTCATTCTTTCCTGCTCCATAAACTCATACATTTTTCAGGTAAAGAAATATACTGAGGAGACAAAGCCCTCGTATGCTGAAATTAACCCCCCAAAAATAGGTTACCTGACAATTACTTGCTTCTAAATGGAGCATGATCTAGTGGCAGAAGCACTGGATGGGCTGCTGGGACTGGAGCCTTCTACTCTCAACTTACTGCCTCTTAACCTCTTTCAGTCGCTTGTTTTAGAGAAGAGATAATTCTCTCCACCTCCCGCCCTCAGTGGGTTGGTGGAAGGCGTAATGAATCAACGTCTGAAGCGCTCTGAAGAGGCCAGGTTCAGGACGTCGTGTAAGTACACAGCCTCACCAGCTACCTCTCGAATCTACATGGAGCTGATTTATTTACTTGCCGTGAAAGAGACAACAATCATCATATTTACACTTCATGCTGCCGCTTCCTGCATCTCCCTCCAGCACCCTTCCCTCTGCTACCACTAAGGACTCCATTAAAGACGCTGCCTTCCTGCAGAAGGGACCCTCCCTCTCCCAGCAGCTCCCCTGCCTTACAGATCACAACCTTCTCCCCCAATTTACAATCTGTTGCCACAAAATGCACCACCCCACTGTACACATGAGACCACAGCATCTCCATGAGAGAATGAGGAAATGGATTCCGTGGACAGAGGAGGCTTCCTTGGAAGTCAAACTCTGCTGATAATTAAGAAGAAAAGCAGAGGTACGTGAAAGGTAAATTGATGTGGTTTAAATGAGGTATCACTTAAAGAATATCATGGTGTGTGAGTTCCTTGTGACCACGTAGAGCCACAGACTGGTGGCAGTCAGGCTTGCACAGGCGCTCCATCCACTGAGGAGTGGGGGTGGGTCATGACCCACCTTTCAGCTATTGCTGTTGGGGTAACATTGGATTGTCCCCTTCCTTTTTTACTTTTGACAACTCCCTTATTTGCAGCAGCATTTAGTGCTTGGTACTTTCACACAGACAGAAAAGAATATCAAAAGGTGGGGGAGGAGAAGAGAGGAAAAGGTTTGAAAGGTTTTTATTAATCCCGAGAATTAGAAAGGCTGCTGCTCCTCAGACATCCGAGCCTGGCTGAGGGAATCGCAATGGCCAGAATATTTGACACTCTGTAGCAACAGGGTCCGATGTGAGAGCTCCTTGGTGCCACCTGCCAGGAGGCAGGATAGATGTATCCTCTATCCTCAGAGCACAGCCCAGGGACCAATTCCCCAATACTGATGTGTGAGGGAGATGTCAACAGAGGTCCCCTAAAGAATGATATCTCTATTTCCATGCTAATCATGGGCTACGCAGAGAAAAAACGTGTCTTTCTCAAAAGTTGGATGGGCCACCACAGCTCAAAGAAGGACACCCAAGGGTTCAGGAGTTCTCCCAGGAGAGAGCATGGGGCCAGGCTGGGGGCTGTGTTGGGTGGGCCTGAATTACCCCGCCTTCACACCCCTCCTGCATAGTTTGCCTCCAGACCCCTGGCAGGTTGATCTTCAACTTTTGGAAAACAGTGTTGCCTCATGCTTGTCTCTAAAGGACGTCACTGCAGGACCTTCCGGCTTGTCTTCCTAAGTGCTTTTGAGATCAAAACCCCTAAACTCCTTAACTACTTTGCCAAGGGAACAATACCCACCAAGATGCAGGAAGTGGTGCCAACTCTCTCACTAAAGTGTTTTTCAACATGAAAATTCACTGCCAAAAACAATGGGCACTTGGTTGCTGCCAGTTCAGAATAAGATGCTAAAGAAAGGAGAGGAAAACAGCTGTGGCCAGGTCAAAACAGATTAAATTTATGGCTGGCAGACTATGGCTGAAAGCTGTTTACTGCATGCTTGGTGCTACTTTTTCTTTTCAAGTGATTTTTGAAAATGTTCTTCCTAAGGGTGGTGTGCCCTTTTCATGTGGGGCATGGGCCTTGTGCCAAAGGACCTGTGTTCTTCTGTGCTGTGGCTCGACGTCATTAAGCTATAAAATCCCAGCCACTAAGAATATGACACAATTGTACCTGATGTGGGAGAAAGCAGACATCAGGAAGCATTTAGAGATGGAGAAGAGTGAGTACTGAGCTGGGGAGCCTAACAGAACAACTCAAGAGTGAAGGATCCTAGTTGTTCATGGAATACAATGGAAATTTGGGTAAGCCCATGGCTCCCCTCACTGACCCAGCTGAAAGAGCATGAGAGAATTCACGATGGCAGAACAACAGCTGTATTAATTTCTCAGGGCTGCCGAAACAAATGACCACAAACTGGGTGGCCAACAACAACAGAAATTCATTCTTTCTGGTTCTGGAGGCCAGAAATCTGAAATCAAGGCATTGATAAGGTTGTTTTCTTCCGGAGGTGCTGAGGAGGATCTGTTCCATGCCTCTCTCTTAGTTTCTGGTAGCTGCCAGCAATCCTTCATGTTCCTTTGCTTGTAGAAGCGTCATTCAAATCTCTGCTTCTGTCTTCACATCACCTTCTCTTCTGTGTATCCTCTCTCCCTCTCTTCTAGGGACTCTTGTCATTGGATTTCAGGTCCACTCTAATTCAGGATGATCTCGTCTCAAGATCCTTAACATAATTACATCTGCAAAGCCCTTCTTTCCAAATAAGATCACATTTACAGGTTCTGTTAGACGATCTTTTGGGGAGTCACCCCCCATTCAACTCACTAGGACACCCAAAGAATCTGAATAACTGTTCCCAGCGCAAAATCTTCTCTCATTGGATTCTCTGCCTGTCCATGAGGCACCTATGATTTTGGCTCCATAACAAAGCCACAGGGACACTGAATCTTTCCTCAAAGCAAGGCTCACACCTTTCAAAAATATTTCCCCACCTCAGAGTGTTACTCGTCCCTGAGAGCCTTCTCTTTGAGGTGGTTTCTAAGATGGCAGGCAACAGCAGAGCATCTTGCCCACAAGGCATCCCAGGGATTCAAAAGTAAAGTGTTAAGCCATACACTGACGGCAGAACTTTGTTCCTCAGATCTGTCTTCATCCAAAGCTCTGAGTTGCCACAGCAAAGCACAGGGCTCCTCTCCTTCAGAGTTTTTGTAAATATTTACTGGCCTTTTCTTAATAAGAAAGGGATGGAAGCTCATTGTATTCTAAAGTGCTCTATTATGTTATTGGTCAATCTGATAATTAGAAAACACTTTCTTTGATTGAGTCAAAACTGACCTACTTGTAATGTCAGCCACTCACTGTCCCAAACTGGTCTTTGGGAGTTCTAGAAATGAAGATCACCACCAGGCTCCCAGAAGCTGCCTCATTCTAATCAGTAGAGGGGATAAAAATATCCCCATAGAGGTTACAGGGCACTGGCAGCCAAACCAGACCAAAGGAATTTTAGTTCTTCCACAAGCATGGATAGCAACCATCACTGAAATTTTTAAATTTAGCCCACTGTATGCTATATGCTTCATGTATATTATTTGTAATTCTCACAACAGGCTTGAAAGGCATGTGTTATTATCATCTGTGCTTTAAATATGAGAGAGTGAATTCTGAGGTCAGGTAAGTGGGAGATGTGGGATTCGAACCCAAATCTGTCTGACCAGAGTCCTCATATTGTCTCCCCTCCTCACTGCCTCTCTCATGGGTGAAGGAATAGTCTGCTTCCTGTGCCTGAGAGCAAGAAAGTAGGGGAAAGAATGGAAGTCCTCAAAGGAGGGTGAGGATGAAGCAGAAGCTCCAGTTTCACATTTAAACCAAACAATAATGTTTTATTTCAATTTCTCTGAACATATAGTTCAGTTACACTCAGTTAAAAAAAAAAAAAAAAAAAGCACAACTGGTGCTTGAGAAATGTCAAGTATTACATTTTGGCGGACGTGTACAGAACAATCAAAATGTTGAACATCCCCAAACAGATGCAAACCTTTACCGCAGTCTCTTCCAGAGGTGCATCACCGAGATTTGAAAAGAGCAGCTCATGTTGCCAGCCCAGCTGATTTTTCTGGAGTATAAGTGTTGTACCTCCAAAGTCTGGTTCGCCCAGAGGAGAAAACATAATTACACCTTGCTCACTTATGGAATATTGTATGCTTTCACTCTCCCACTATCATTGCATTTGTTTCTCACTTCTTCCCTATAAAGTGGGGGACAGATGTTACCCTCACTGCAAAGGTAAGGACGTCAGAAGGTGAGTGGGCTGCCCAGTGGGAGTCCCCGGTGCGGGGGGAGCAGGACAGCAATCAGGTACCCTCTTTCTTTACTACCCTCCTTGCAGGAGCCCCACTGTCCCTTTGCGAGCTTCAGAGTCCTGGGAAAGATAAAACAATTTGAGATCCCACCAGAATTGGTGTGGGAGGAGGAAAGCTGGGAGAGGGAGAGGAAGGACCATGGTGAGACCCAGGAAGAGGAGTTATGGTCACTAAAGCCGTGGTGGGGTCAAGTTGGAGACTCCGTTACAGCTTCCACCAGGGACATGGAAATGAGCAAGAATGCCCAAGCTCCTTCAAGGAGATAGGACCAGAAGTCTTTTGAAATTAAATGTCCTTCCCACTTGCAAGAGCTTTTTCTTGGGACCATGAGCTCGTCCTTGAGAATGACAATGTCAGCTCCAGAGAGGCTGGCAGCAACATGTCCCCTCTGGTGTGCCTGTGACCAGAAGAGATGATCTTAGATGCAGGTGGCTTCTCTGAGGTCATATCATCTAATGAATTAAGGTTAAGAGCCAAACAGAGAAAGAAGGGCACTGAACTTTACTCTGCTATCTCTTAGCTTCTAAGTAAATACTTTGGGGATTGCCTCACTCAGTTTCAAATGCCAGTAGTTCCAGTAACCAAATTGAAGTTCCTCAGAATACATGAGTGGACATGTGCTTCCTTCAGAGGGTCAGATTGGTCTTTGCCTCATGCAAAACCCCAGGACACAGAAAAGCTGAACAGTCGCACTTCAAAAAATTCTGTTGGCTTGATAATTCCCACCCAGTAAGGCACTGGCTTCTGTAGCAGTGGACGTTTAGAACTTGGCCCTTCCCCACCATGGCCAGGGAGAGCCCTTCTTGCAGAATTCCCTATGACCCACAGTTCTGTTTTTGAGGGGCCACTCGGCTCCTGAACATGAAAGAAGAAAAAGCTGAGCTTTACATGGTCATTTTTGTTACAATAATAACCTTGAAATGATCACAAAAGAAAATAGGAAAATATGCCTCCTAAAAAGAGCCAAGGCAAATTATTATAGCAACCGAATCCTAAAAGGAATTTTCAAGCAAAAATATGGCTCATGTTAAGTTGTTATGGCAACTGACATTTAAAAGTAACTGGATTTGGGCAAGTTTCTTCCTCCACCCTTTCTGCAAAGTCTTACAGGAGCTTCAGGCTAAAATTATACTTTAATTTTAATTAGTCAAATAGGTCATAAATATAGCATATTCCCAAATCCTTACAATTTCTACCCTGCAAGCAGCTGATCTACTAATGAGAAAATATTCCTATAAAAACCCACTCACCATTAAAAAATCCTATCTTATATTTTTCTAATATAATTTATCAATTTAAACAGATTGCATAATGTGATATTCTGTAGCATTCCATTAAGGTGATAAATAGCAGTGGGGGGGGGAAAAAAAGCAAGAGATTAAACATATTGCAAGCAGTGTTACTGTATTTAAATAACCCAGACCATTGCTGAGGAAAACGCAGTTCCCTTCCTCAAATACCGTGGAAACTGAGCAGCATATTCCTGACTGTATGGGTATTAATAGGACAGAAGAAGGGGGGCAATAAGAAATGACAGGCAACTTCAGAAGAAATAAAATTTCTATTAGGCTTTGTTATAAGATTACATCAAAGCAATTCATATGTTTTAATCTGGGGAGAGAAACAGAAACTACTTGGGGTTTGTGCCTGGGGGCCGCCCCTGTGTATTGAACCAGACAGTTTGCATAATGAACAATTTTCATTCAATCACGATCTCAGCACAGATTGCTCTCACTCAAGGGTCCTAGGCACTGGCTCAGTTTTCATTCTCCCAGCTCCCCCTGCTGGAGAAACAGCACTTAATAGGGATAAAAGGATGCAGGGCAGCTTTTCCAAGCCACTACTCTAAATTTAGGTCCATAAAGTTAGAGACCTGACTGTACATACATTCCCCCTCCCCCATCACCATCAACCCGAAGTTCCTCGGTAAGATACAGGAGGGCACTTCCTTTAACAACTCCTGTAGGAGGCAGGAAGGCTCGACGGGGTAGAACATGAAAACCTTTGCCTTTTACACTGTTTACTGAATTAGAGATCTTAGAAATTGCTGTTTGCATTTTGGGCCAAACATTAGGGAAACTAAAGTTGCTGGAAGTTGCTAAAAGGCAACTTGCCCTGAATGATGGGGGAACGTGGTCGATGGTTTAAAATACCACATGTTTAAAACTCCTGGCTAATCATGCTTCAAGTTTCCCAGGGTCCAGGTCTTCATTTAAAACAAAAACAAAAACAAAAACAAAACCAAAAAACCTACCCAAGTGGAGTTGCATTTTCTTGCACAATGGAAAACTTAAAAGCTGAACAAATCGTTCTGAAAAACTGGCACAGCCGACATTGGCTTGGAGGAAGGAAAGTCCTGGGCGTGCTGGCTTTGCCAAGACCCGGGGCTAGAGACTAATCCTCCTTTATCTGAGGGTTTAGTTCGGCTCCCGCCGCTCCTCTCTCTTCGCTCAAGCCACAGAACAGCTATGCTCCACCTGGCTCCATCCAGAGCAGCCACGTCGGCTGCTTTCCCGTGGGGAAGCACTGGGAGGGGGAGTGACAAGAAGCCGTGTGAAACTGTTTTCGAAAACCTGGGATGATCATTTAAATGTTTAAAATATGCACATGGTAATTCAAAACTAATTACCCTGAGCACATTTGAAACATTTATGCCATCATCTCTGGATCCTGCCTACAGATTGTGTACCGTGGCTTACTCTGGTGTTTCTATAAACTGCTCCAGCGATTTTAACTTCCAGGCTAAATCAGGCAGCCTCAGGCCCTGCCTCCCACTCTTGGTTGGTGGAGAGACCCCATTCCCCAACGTCCAGGACAGGAGGCTGCACCTCATTTCCCAGAAGAGCCATTTGTCATGGTCATGTAGTCCTGGAAGTCGAATGATTGCTCTCATAGCTGTTCATAATTGTCATTTTCATTATTTCATTTAGGTTATAATGACCTCTCACCTCACCTGTGCTTTTCCCCCTAGGGAGGGCCCCATTTCCCCTTCCTTTGTCTCAGTATGTGGCCTCCATTTCCTAATTCATTCAAGCACATCAAAAGTTGCCTTAACGTTCACATATCACCTAGCTTCTTCTCCATTTGGAGATGAATATGGGATATTTTGGGGAAGGCAGGGGGGTTGTAGGGTGGCCACATCCACCAGCTTTCTTGAGAATAAGATTGAAATGGGCCAAACTGAATGAATAGTACCCATTGCTGAGCATATTATTATAACCACGGGCATACATATGCACATGCCATACACGTGCATAGGACCCTCATCCACAGAGCAAACCCTGCTTACAGACTGGACTCATTAGACATAGGCAGATCCCGAAGCAAATTCATTTCCCTATTTTCCAGAACAAAATGAGTTCTCTTCCTTTGAGGGTACTAAACCAGTGTGCCAGTAGTGAAGAGACAGAGAAGGGTGATGTTATGGCCAAAATAACTTCGATGTCCTATTTATCCAAGGACACTGACCCCAGGCTGGGGAGCTGGAATTGCAAGAGACACAATTCTAGAGTCAAGAAATTAGCACTGGCTTATAAATACACTCCAGGAAACAAAGGAGTGATGGCTGGCTCCTTATTAACTCCTTGAGAATGCCAGGGGCAGGTTTTAGACGTTTAGGAATAGGAAACTGGGTTAGACTCCCACAGCTGGCTGAAGGTTGATAGAGTGATATTATTGGGTTTAACTAGAGCCATTAAGAGACTCTTCATTATCCCCACACCACTGCCACCAAAGTTATCTCATGAGCCATAATGCAAGAGAGAATTTTCATTCCATCAACAAGAGAGGGAGCCAGTCTATCTTTGTCCAAAGAAAATGAGTAGCGCAGCATGAAGCTTGTGAGGAATTGAGTGTACAACACTCCAATAACATTCCCTGCAGGATTTCCTCAGCGATTTAGTTGGCTAAGCAGAGCAGCTGCACTGGACCAATCTTTCCCGTACTTGGCTTGCTGGAATGCCAGTTCTAGGAGCAACTGAAAGGTCAATTAAAGACAAAAGACACTCGCTGAGACTGACATTCCTAAGGGCTTAAGTATTAAGCCCCAAGAAAAGCAAGGTCCAGGCCACTCTCCTGAGGTTCAGCAACCTCATTTATTTCTCTGCAAAAATCTACCACTTGAACCAAGCCAATTCCCTTGATATCACCTGCACTGGCTTTGCTTTCTCCCATTCCCGTGCCTCCAGTGTATGCCATTCCTTCAGCTTGAAATGGGCCTCTTTTTTCTCCTTGCCAACCTATTTTTCTTACTGTTACAACTCACAAATTTTGTGCTGCCTCTGCCAGATTCTGTCCCTTCCTTCCCACCCAACTCCTTCCCCACACCACATACTCAATCTGCTCTATATCACTTTGCTTGTTTATGAAGTGTTCTTGCATCTTGCGAGCCTTCCCCTCTAGGATTAAAATTTAGAAAAGGAACTAAGTCTTATATTTCCTTTGCATTTCTTGTGGCATCTCAAGTAGGGTTTTCACACTAGACATCCATGTTAGACATACTGACTGACCTAGCAGTTTTACAGCTGGAGTTAGAAGATCCATAAATGACCCAGCACACCCCCACATGCTGGGCAAAAATTGCACCCCTCATTCAGATGTTCCAGGCATCCTATAACTCGCCCAAAGCCAGATTTATTGCTCCCGCTGTAAAGTGTATCTTCTCTAAGCCTCACTTAAAAGCTACCATTTGGCAGAAGATCAAGTTAGAAGTGCAGGATAGCAGGTGATGGTGAGGGTAGGAGGGGGTGAGGAGGGCGGGGTGGAGCAAATAATTGAAGCTCTGAGAACTACCAGCTCAATATTTAACCTAACTGGTAATTTGCTGTGACAATTATGCCACGAACAGAACACTACTACTATGCAAGAATGTCGCTCTCTAATTAAGAGGGCTTGCTTTTCCTAGCCACCCGCACTTTAATAACACACACAAAATGAGACCTGGCTCTGGGAGCTAAAGGTTCTATTAGGAGGCATGTGTAGCATGCGGCTGTGGCATGCGCATCCACCCGTAAGTGATGCTGCCCCGGTAAGCCTGCTAACCCCTTCAATTCTTCCTCAGACTACAAGAGAGCCGTTTAGGCCTCTCACAACACGAGGCCCATCTGACTGACAGGCATCTTCCCTGAATGCCTGTGCGTGCCTCTATTGCAAATCGACACACTTTTCCCATAGCCCTGCTCTCCAACCAGGAAGCCTCGGTGTGGGTTTGATCCTTAAAAAGTAACTTTAATAAGGTTTTGGTAAAAATAAAAGTCCACAGAAATGAATTTTCTTCTTAAAGATGGAGAGGAAGACAGGAACAGAGAAACACACACACATACACAAACACCCTACCCGCTGGCTGAAAGACAAAAGAATATTATTAAAATCATAGCTATAAAGAAGGATGCTGCCATCTTCTAAATTGACTGCTAGATTCATGGAACGTGGCTAAGCAAGACAAACCGTTTTCTGCTTAATTAGTGGCTCCTTTATGGAAGGTTTGCTGCCTGGAGAGAACCCATTAGAGGAGGAGAGCTCATTTACAGAGATGCACCTTCTAAAGCTATTCGAATTTTAAATAAATAGTGGGGAAGGAAATTGGTGGTGGAGGTGGGAGTAGGGGTGCTATGGAGGCAGAAAAGCTTCTACAAAAGACAAGCTTTGCATTCAAAGCCGGGTGCTGGGGAGATCAGCTTTCCTAGGCAAACATAGAAGCCTCTAAAATTTAAGGCCAATAGAATGACCTCTGTACCATGGCTGACTGAAGATATAAATAAACTTCAACATGAACAGCAGTGTCAACTGTGAAAGGAGAGATGAGAGTTCAATTGGGGCTTATTTTTTAAAAGTCCAGGTTGTTCCGACTTTCTTTCAGGGGAGGGCATTCATGAGGACAAAGCTGCTGCTCCCTGCAGCGAGCCTCCTGCTTTACCAGGCACCAGCTTCTAGGTTACCTAACCAGTGAGAGGAAGCTGCACCACACACAAGTTAAATATAGGCTGAATTATCTGCATTTTACAAGCACCAAGAATGCTATCTGAGGAAGCTGTCATTTTTAATGACAGCACAAACTTCCAATTACCAACTGGGTAATACACCAGGGAGCAGGGATGATTTTATAAGACTGGCTCACAATTATTAAAAGTTTACATGATTACTTTTGGGTATAAATATTTCTTATGAGGCAGATGGGATCAAGGTGGTATATATTCGAGGCTGAAAAAATTTGTTTTCTTGAAAATTATGCATTTTGATTTATCAACAGCTAAGAGGTAGAGGATGCAATAGACATTAAGAGCCCGGCAAAGCTGGAAGGCTGTAAAAATAGCCAGGTGGTTGGTTCAAAGTCTCAAGTACATTCATAAGTTTATCGGCAAGTCATAAACTCTTATGACAAACCTCAATGCAAGAGTTAGGTGTCTGGCAATAGAGAATACAAGTAAGACCTCTTATACCACCCATGGCCAAACATTATTCACACGAGGAACCCAGTTTCTTTTGGTGCTGTTTACCTAACTTCCATGGCATCCACATAGCTTCATCCGTCAGTGGTAAATATGGCATGAATATTATCAGGTGTTGCACACATTTTTCCACATATATCAGACATCCCTTGACCTAAATGAAGGCTACAATTTGTGTCTTAAATCACCCAATTCTTTGAGAAATTTTTCTTGATGGTTCGTCTTTGGTGATCTCTCCATCTACTAAATTTTAATTTGACTTGTGATATTACTACTTAGCTCCAATCCTTCCTCCAAATAGACCACAGTTCTTGGGGACAAGGTATCTATGTTAAAGTCACCTAGAAAGAGGATAGAACAGGTAATCAATGAAGACAACCACTACACACTTTTCTTAACAAATTAAAACCACCAACACAGATGTAATTAAAAGATTTTATAATCATTAACTCATACATTCAGATAAAGAATTAGGTTTCTAAAGTAAGTCAAATGTGTTCTCAAGGCCATTTCTGCCACACTAGCAGAAAACAAGAGGGTTTAGGCCTCTTCATAGGCACAACCCCATCATGTGGTAGGTGGGACGAACCACCTACATACGGGTGTAAAGTCTTTTTGTCCCATCTCCTCCCTACATCAGTCTACCTGCTTTTGCTCCAAAGGATTCTAAGGCCTGCTCAAATTACCTGCCAGCCCTTAATAGTATACAGGGTTACAGGAGTTATCACTAGACTAAGGCAAAGGAAAAGCAATCAGAGAATCTAAGAGAACAAGAAAGAAGGCATACATTTTCGCTGTGCCACAAAGGATAAATGCTTTGGGCCCATCAAAAGCTGAGCTTAGGATAACAATTAGAAAGTATAAGCATCCAGTGAAAGTGAATTGGCTCAATTTACACATCCATGTAGCCAAATACCAATTAAAATTATGCAGATCTATTTTTATTGGAATAGAAGAGACGTCCATGCTAGGAGAAATGTATAGTATAATCCCATCTTTTATTAAAACTATACTTACATGCATATATGCATATAAAAAAGCAGTCAGCTACACAAGTGGTTCTTGCTGACTGGTAGGATTATGGGTAATTTTTTTATCTGCTAGTTATTTTTCTATCATGAACATGGATTACTTGTATAAGAAATAATCAGTGGTACAAATGGTCCCCATTCCTTTCCTTTTCCTCTTTAATAGACATTAACAATATTTAACATCAGCTTAATAATATACTCACTCATAAAATGTTTATAAAAGCCAGAACTCTACCAACAGAGTGGATTATAAATCTAAGAGCTAACAAACCACATAAAAAGGTGTGGAAGGTGAGGGTAAGGAAGAAATCTTCACTTTGAAATAAGGAAACAATCAATTTACGGGGGGGATGGGGGAGAGGGATAGTGGCTTTCTAACAAGTGAAAAGAAGGAAAGGAGACCCAATAACCTGTTTCATTTGCTATAAATAAAAACTTGGAAGGTATATCGCCAAAAAACACAAGCCAATATAAACCTTTATATACTGGGCTGCCAAACTTCACTTTTAGACAGTATATTAATTATGTAGTCAATAACCATGGGTTTCATTAGTGTATTAAATACCACGATCAATATTATTTATCCTTTTCAAAGATAGGCCACTCACGGAAAAAAAAAGTGGGGGAGGGAAAAATTTTTGAACCTACAGTTCAAAAAAGTCAGAACAGCACACTAGAGATTAGCAAGACTTTAATGGAAAGCATAAAACACTAAAAATATGGACAGAAATCAGATTATTACCTCTTTATTTTTTTTTTGCCTTTTTCACAATGAGACTGGAGGGAATCCAAGAACCATTTAAAATAAAGGCGAAATGATTAGATTTTTTCTTAATTGTTTAATGCTGATGTCATGGTGTACACAAAATAAACATCGATCTCTAAGTGAAAGATGAGAAATAGAACAACATGAACAGCCTTTTGAGGTAAACTATGTCCAAGAGAATTCTAAGAACTGTGGGCCAGAATCTATTTAGGCAATCCTCAGGGACCTAAATCTCTTAAAAGCATAATAGTGGAGCCAATTTCTGATGCTCCTCTACTGGTGATCTGATTTTTAGTAGGGAAATCTTCTAAACAGCCTCCTTAGAGGGAGCCGCCTCCACCAGAACACCACCCCTTCCCCACCCCATAGGTATCTAACCACATCCATGTAGATGTGGCTTTATCACATGGTCACTGAGAATGCAAGGTGACTGATAATCTCTTGAGATGTGTCACAGTAACACTGCTAGTCAGTTCTCTTCATGGGGTATATATAAGACGTGTGGGGAGACAGGGAATGCTGTGAGTGGTAGATATAAAAGACTGGTTGCTGGACTGAAAGCTAGATTACCACTTCCAACCCACAATTTGTTAGTCCAGAATAGTGCTGAAGACTGTTATTTTCTAGTCAGTGCTTTATAAGCAAGGTCAGACAGTAAAGAACTTCCACAAAAACCACTGAGGCCTTGGCCAGAGAATCTAGTGCAGTCCAGTGACTGTCTTCTGAGATGAGAAAGTGTCCAATTAGTGGGCCTGAGAAAAAGACCCTCTATGTCTGTTCTGAGCAGTGGGGGCCATTCTGCCTAGAGCCGGCTGGTTCTCCCAAGAGGGCAGCTAAGAATGAAACGGACAGGATATTATTATTACTCTACAGCTCCACAAAGGGCCTCCACACGCTGCCCTTCCCCAAATAAAAAACCAGGTCCTACTGCTGTAGGCTGACTGCAACGCTGCCTGGATACTTGGAGAGCGGTGTGCAGCAAATGCCAAGCGGTGGGTTGCAGGGACCAGATAGATAATTAATATGATTAGGAACACACAGAGCAAGCATGTTCGTTGTGCTGACTGAAAAGCACTGTAGCATAATTACTGTTTTCTTACCAGCTCACTGTCTGTATACATTTCAAAGCCTGGTTGGTGTTAGACTGCTGTGTAAACATCAATAAAACCCCAAAGTGCTGGATCATCAGCATTCTTGGGCACAATGGCTTTTTGTTTTTAGTGTTTTCATTCTTTTAAAGATGCAGTTCAGGGCATTTCAGGGTTGCAAACATTAGGAAGAATGATCTCTGTGCCTTGGACTAATAATCTTTGAGTTTGTAATGAGTTAACATCTCCCCCAAGTGAACATTTATTATGGAGGCTAATTAATTGCTTTCCAGTTACAAGAACTCTCTGTATTCAAAGAAAGTAGCATTCATAAGCAAAGAATACACTGTTTATTAAAACAAAGCAAGGGAAACAAAGGGCTTCTCCCTTCAAAATCCCTATTTAATACAGCATCAATCAAGAAATGAAACGCACATGCAAAAAATATGTACAGGTAGAAAAAGTATGCATTCACCAACAAAAACACAACATTAATTGAAGTGAAAAACTAAAGCAATGCTTTGTAGTTGCCTGGAAGTCCCTAGAGGACAGCAAGTCAATGCTTATCGGCCTGCCTCAGAAGAGACAATTTTGATTAATATCAGACTCATCTGACTCGGTCTATTAAACCCTGAAGGAAGGATAGTCTTCAGATATAAAATATATGTTTTTGATTAATAATTCTACCCTATTGCCATTCCAAGCATTAACAACTATGTGGCACCTCTAGGAAGACAGAGCCTTTGAATTCTAGGAAGACACGCTTACTAAAATACCCAGGTTCCACATAGCCACGTCTCGGCTTTCCCTCCTGAGAAGGAACCCAAGTTGTGAAGGTGTCATACTGGAGAAGAGAAACACTAGCTACATAATTTATTTTACTGTCTATAGATTTAGGGTCAATTACTTGTGACATAATTTCTACTTGAAGATAATGAAATCTTAATAAAACTGACAAAAGCCTGAAGACAGAGGGAGTGATTGGTACCACACTACTGGCCCTTAGGTCTGAGAGTTTACACCACAGCCATCTAAGCATATTGTCCTTTGCCTACCAATGGGTTCCAGGTTGCATGTAAGAGGAAATTGCTTAGTCCAACATAAAGAGGCACTAAGTATTATGTAGTTAATGTGAAACTGTCACACATGGGTTGAGAAGTCGATTTCATTTCCGCTCTTTATTGTCAAACTTCTGCCAATCACCATTAATCCTCTCATATTAGTGCATTTTTCCTGATGTTCATGATCAGCCTTCTGCCATATTCTCTGAAGTCCACAGGTTTCACATCCATCACAACGGCCTTAATTCGAGACTCATCCTTTGAGAAGAGAAAAAGTTTGTGAATGAAGGCAGGCCCCTGGCATGGAGCAGTGGTTACAACCCCCTTTGCTTCAGTGGCTTCAATGATCCCAGCAAGAGAAAACACAAACACATGCTGGATTCAGAGTTCAGTAATTCCAGTAAAGGAAAAGTTGTGAGTAAGAGCCAAGTCCAGAATTTCTGGGACTGGGAGAGTGAACGGGAAGCCTCCTTCGACACAGGCCCTTTTCATCCTTTCCCAGTGTTCCCAAACATTCAGAAACCTAGAATTCCAAATGGGATGGACCTTTGAGGGCTTATCAAGTTCAATTTATTCTCTTTACAGAGGGGAAATAGGAACCCAGAGAAGATAAGTGACTTGCCTAAAGCCACACAACTAGATCTAAAAACTGAGTGTGGTATGAAAGACAAAAGCACCTGAGGCAAGGGAGGAAGATCTGGTTTGGATTCCATCTCAGTTTCGCCAGAGGCAACCTCTTTACACTTCACCTTCCTTCACCTTGTCCATACCACAAGGGAACTGAATGACCCTTCTTATCCCTCCCTAACTCCACAGCACTCAGATACTGCATCATAGATATTTGACTCCATATCTCATTTAATGCTTACAAAAATAAACACATCTATCACCAGGTATGAAGATTAAAGTCTAATAATAAAACAGAATGAGTTAACCCTCAAACAACTAGAGACATTCTCAGAATTCTCCCTCCTCACTCATTCATTACAATTGAACAGTGTCTTTAGGAGCAGAATGGGGTCATGCCCAGAAACGTTGCAGAGTCTGGCTCTGGGGCTCCCACACTTTAGTGTGCTCAGTAATTACTTAGCATGGTCATATTTCTAAGCATGGTTAAACAAATAAAGCTCTTAACTTAGCTCTGTCACTTGCTAGCATATGACTTTAGACAAGTTACTTATTCTCTGTATGCCACCATTTTTCAATGGTAAAATGGTGGGGATAACAATAGTTCCTATATATAGAATTATTGTCAGGATCAAGTGAGATAATATACGGAAAGTAAAGGATGCAAAACAATATCGGGCAGATAGTAAGTGCTCAATAAATACCGTTTTATTATGACTATACAACTGTATGATGTTGTGGGCAATATAAGGAATTTTCAAGGTAGTTGTAACTACATGTGGTTTTTGTTTCATATACTGACATCAGAACCCGAACCTTGTAGAAGATGTGAGTCTACTAGACACATTACCATTCTTTGTCAGTACACAAACAGAAAACCCCAGGTTTTAACTCAAAAGACCATACAGCATTTTCCCCTCTAGATCCCTGACACTGAACAAAACGCTTAACGTCTAAGTCCATTTCTTCATTTGAAAGCAAGGATAATTAATAATGGTATCTCAGTGTTGGGAAGATTCAATGAGTAATATACACAGGGTACTCGGCACTGGGTCTGGCACACAGTAAGCAATTCACTGACAGATAATATTGTAATTAGCTATTGTAAATAATGTTCTTGTGGGTGGCACACAGCAGTTCCCCACTGCTAACCCTTCTGCAGCCTGGGTGACCTTACTTACATTGAAGGTCTCTAGTTTGACCCTGATCTTGAATATGAAAGATCGAAAGTTGGCATTCTGGAAAATTTCTTCAAATGCCTGTTCATTCTGCAAAAAGAAATATAAAACTTTAGGTTAAATCATACTGAACCACTTGAAAACATCTATTAGCCTTTTAAAAAGATTTTGAAAAAAATCTCTTTGAGAAAATGATCACCCAAGTGGTTTGAAGTTACTCAAGAATGACTAATCTACAGGTGACATTTCATCACATAAAACTGTTCAAGTAGAATTTTATTAAAAATGAAAACACTCTACCTAGAGTAGTCAAATTCAGAGAGACAGAAAGAATGGTGACGGACATGGGCGAGGGTAGGGATTGGGAGAGGGGAGTTTGTATTTAATGGGTACAGAGTTTCAGTTTGAGGGGATGAAAAAGTTCTGGAGATGGATGGTGGTGATGGTTGTACAGCAATATGAATATACTTACTGTCACTGAAGTTATACTTAAAAATGGTTAAGATTATAAATTTTATGTTATGAATGTTTTATCATAATAAAAAAATGAAAACATTTCTGAGAAACAACATTTCTAAACTTCAAAAGATTGTGATGGACAAAATCTGAGGCCCGGCATCTTCATTATAAATTAAAAATTATGAACACCACTCAGAAAAAACTTCAAGTTGTCATATACATCATTTTGGCCTCAGTATTTACGACTACTAATTTGGTGAGCACGTGAACACAGCAGGTAAAGTGGGCAAGGTTACAGAGAGTATAAAAAACATAGTACTCTCCCCCTCTTTCTCTTATGTCTCAAATACTATTTGATTAAGCTTCTTTGTTAAAACAAAGTCTGGTAAACAGCGGGATTAGAGAAAACATTTTATATAAATAAGCATAAAATAAATTTACAATAACTATGTAAAATTAATAGTTCATATCAGCTAAGTGTTATCTTTGCAAGCCACATGGAACATGAAAATGGCTTTGTTACATAAAACTCTTTTGTGTAAAGGTTATTTCACACACACACAAAACAAGTCTTCTGGGCTTTCAGATATGTAAATAAAACAATGTGTTAAACCTTCGGAAAATTATACCAGCTGCCATTATTCTTCTAAGATTAGGGAAAACATGGAATACATACTCCAAGAATATCATGGTTCCTGAGGGAAGAGTTTCTATATGTCCTCATTCACCAGCAGTAAAAACAGTCAAATGTAATAAGCTCATAAAAAACCCTGAAAGGCTGCCTTGAGCCTTAAAATCTGATATGAAAATAGAGGACCAGGCAAAACAGATAGAAGATATCATCATACTTTAAAGTCAATTCCAGTTATTTCTATAAAAGCACCTCTTGGGATCATTTCCAGAGATCACACAATTTAGAAAAGAGGTGGGGGAATGGGACAGAACTAAAGAGAAAAAGGAAAGAAAAACATGCCAAAACAAATGTCAATTCCCTTTTTCTTATGGTTTTATAAGTATTCTAACCAATTTGGATGAAATGAGGGGAAAATATCTATACACCAATGCCAATTTGTGCGGCCCAGAAAACACGGCTTTTATTAGTCTTTATACATTATGAGCAACTATCTTTCCTAAGTTTAGCATAATCAGTAATCTATTCTCTGCATTAGATAAACCTAAAATGTAAAAATATAAATTTATAAAAATGAAATAAAGTGAATTCATGAAAGAAAGTTACTTCATAAGAATTGCCTCTGACCACCTGAAATAGCAAATTCTTAATATGTGAATTTAAACAAGGATTTGACTCAACTATTAAAGAAGGTTTTTATGATGTTAAAAAGGCACACTTGTACTTCAGGTTATTTCAGAAGATACCTTCCATATCTCAAGTCATCGCAGGCAGACCAACTCTCCTATGCTAACAGTAATAAGAGAAATAGTGCTGTTTTTAAGGCACTTGGATCTACATTACTTCATACCTCATTGTTAGCACAAGGCAGACAAAATTAGACAAAATCAGATGAGCACCTCGAATAATCATGAGACTGAGAAACTATACACAATGTCTAAAAGAAACAAACCAAAAAATACTGAAGAGCAATGTTACAGCACAAGAACTATTACAGTAATAATGAAAGATGTGGCTGACCTTCTCTTTTAACTCCCCAAGATAAGCAGTGCTTTGTCCAAGGATAGCCTCTGCAGATTCCTGGAAACAAGTCACCCACTGATTTTCTTGAAAATCGGCAATATTTACCTAAAAAACACAACTCTACATTATTTCGGCAAAGAAATAATAAAAGGAAGACACACTCAGGAGATGGGAAGATTAACTTTTCCACTCGTTAAAATATTCACTAGGGAAAAAACCATTACCACCATATACACTATATTCTTTCCAAAGAATGTGAAAAAAGCATAGAAAATAATTTTTAAGGTAAGTCTGGATCACAGCAGGAAAACAATATGCTGTGGAAGTATGAATTCAGATCTCAATGGAGATACAGCCCAACTAAACTCTCCTTCAGATGCAGAATCTAGGCACACCAGATTAGTGTCCCTCCAATGGCCTTTGGACTAAAGGTTTGAATGTGTGCTTTCAATGAGTCACAGCAGGGTCTCTGCATTTTAAATTGTACATCCTTCGGTCACTAAGAGGAGCTCCATGGAACAGCCCTCAGTCACCACTACATCCCAAATGATTTAAAATCCTGAGCTGGACACTAAATTTACCTAGCACAGAAATGATCAAGAGCATCTCCAATAGGACCACGGTGTAAAATTTAATAGAGAAGTAAAGGAAAAAAGTGGGTCATAAAGAATTCAGTTACTAAAAGGGAAAAGTAAAAGGTTTAGGAGAAATAAGAGTGCAGAGGTTTTTTTTTTTTTAAAGGTATCATTTTGATTTCACATATTCACTTTGCATATACATAAGGCTTTTTTATACAAAGCTATGATAAAAAATAAGGGACAAGAGAAGTTAAAACACTCAGAAGTTAAAAAGGGAGTACATCTCATACTGGGCTCATACCAACAGTTCAGCCCATGCTATCCTCCTAGAGGCAAAGGGCATCCACTTTCCAGGGTGAAAACGGCAATGACAGACACATGGGTAAGCGTTACATGGAACCGGTATGCCGGAGATTCCACTGAGAAGTTTAACAGAAAGGCTGATGAACTACCCGAAATCATTTTCTTCACTTTAGTTGAATCAAGTTTACAGTTCAGAGAAAACAAGAAGCTCAAATATATAACTTTCCTCCTGAACTAACATTTAAAGGGGGCAATTAGAATGTAAAAAGGGTAAGTGGAATCCTTTATTTTTTCATCTGAAAAGACTTAAAAAAAAAATTTCCTATTACAAAAGTGTTCACTGCAGGAAAATATAAAGAAGAAAAATCAACCTGAAATAACCATTATCAGTAGTCTAGTATTTATCCCCCTAATTGTTGTTGTTTTTTGGTCTGTGTACATACCTCAAGACTATATAACACATACCATTTTAAATCTGCTATTTTCAATTAATAATGATTAAACATTTATTTATGTCATTTAATAGTCTTCATTAACAATGGTTTTCAAATATTTTAACTGTGGAAACTATCAAATGCAAATTTTAATGCCTTCATGGTATTCCACTCTATAGATATTTAATAAAGGAATTAACCAGTAGAATATTAAGGATGTTTAAGTTGTATCCAAGTTTTCAAAATAAACAAGGTAAAAGACAATTTTATAGAGATGTAACATCTCTACTTCTTTAGATGAAATTCCTTCCACATGTTTACTCTGTCAGAAAATATAAATATTCTTAAGGCTTCCGATGTACTACTGCCAAATCATCTTCTAGAAAAATAATGAGAGTACCTATTTCCTTGTACCTTTATTATCCTTTGGTATTATAACTTTTTAAAAAACATACACCTTTCATCTTTAAGGTCTGTTAAACCTTTAAAGAAGCAATTCTTACAATGCAAACAAGCTACAATCCCACATCAGCATGTAGTCACGTTCCTTTGAAGCCAGCTTTACTAAGGCTAGAGGAACAGATTATCCACAAGAAAAATAACTAAATGTAGGCATCAGCTATATAATTACTACTCTCCAGAAATGCTATTTCAAATTAATTAATCTTCATAACAGTTAGCAGGCAAGTGCCACCAATGCTGTAACTGTACTATATGCGCAGCAGACTGACATCAGCTGGGTATCTAAAATGCAACTTTCTGGTATGAAAAAAAGCTTTTAGTAGGAGCAAAAAGACTGCTATTCAACTGAAAGGCTCCTTACTTTTGTATTTATGAAACAATACCAAGCTCTTTAGCACTTACTCCTCTGCAGGCTTCCTGCCACAAGTGGTCTTGTTTTTACTGTTTCTATAGTGCCTGGCACTTGGTAGGGACTTGAACACCACAGTGGTTTGCATCTACCCATTCTACTTACTGACAGGATCATGCGGTACTTGAAATTTGGAAATTCACGGTCACACTTCTCACAGCGGTACAATCCATTCTGTTGATCAATCACTTTCTTATTGCAGTCCTGAGTTGGGCAGGCCTGATACATAGAGTTCTCTTTGCGAAGATACACCACTGTTGCCACAGAGCTAAAATAGTCTGCCTTCAGGAGAAAACAGTGATAAAAGACACTGAGCACCAGGCCTACATTTAGGACTGGACTTAGAGGCAGTCCAAAGCATGCCCTTATATATAAGTATTCATATATTCCAATCACAATGTGATTACAGGGAGTAAATCATTCTATAGTTTTAGAAATCACTTGTGCTAACCATAAAACTCATAAAGGTAATTAACCAAGTTCTAAAGCATATAAGTTCTTAACAATAAAAGAATTCTAAATTAGACTTAATTAATTAATTAAAACCGAACAGTGTAAAGACAAAAACTTCAAGAGACAAAGACTTATTCTTATTCCTCTGACCTTCCAAAGATAACAGATCTAGGAAGTACAGAGTAATGCAGTAAAATCTAATGCAGCTATGTTCAAACGTCCTCCCACACAGAAAACAATGGCAATGATTTCTAGGGCCTAGATTCACCTTTATCTTCGTCTAGGCCAGAGGTCAGTGGACTTTTTTTCTGTAAAAAGCCAAACAGTAAATATTTTAGGCTTTACAAGCCATTTGGTCATTTGAGTAGCCTCTGTTGGAGCTACTCAACTCTGCCGTGTGAGCAAAGCATTCAGACACTATGTAAATAAAAACCTGTGGCTATGTTTCAATGAAACATTATTTACAACACGCAGCAGGCTGGATATGGCCTGTGGGCTTGTTAAGCCCTTGTCTAAGCCATCAAATTCAGTAGAAAGGAAAAGTAACTGAACAAAGGGCATTCAAAGTAAAGAAATCACTGATAAGTAAATGCAGCAAGGGCTAGTTCACGTGCTGGGGCTTTATGCTTTTGCTCTGTGTTTTGATTTTCAATTCTCATTGAAAGGAAATGAGCTGGATCCTTTTTGGGGGTGAACAATTTCCTCTGTGTATACTCTGAATTCAGAGCCAGGTCAGCAACTTCTGGGAACTTCCAATGTCTCAGACCAAAAGAGGCAAAACAATCATGTGGATGTTTAAAGAGCTTGGACGAGTCCTTAATCTAAAGGGCACTACAGAAAGTAAGTCTCCTAGAAGGCCTAAAGAGTTTTTCTGTATTTCCAGGTAAGGTCCAGATTCAAAGCATGACTTGAAAGTTTGGGTACAAATAGGTACTTTCTATGCCCGATTTCTTATTATATACTATCTACCTTTAGATCTAAGAGAGAAACTGAATGACAAGAGGACCCGAAGAGTGGCTGTTCCTATGACAGGACAACACAGATCTGTCCAATGCTTAGCTCTGAAGGTGCTGTATAACAGCATTGTAAGTTGCAGCTGATGACAATGATGGATAAGGGAGTACAGCAAAATGAGGCAGTAAGGAATAAAAACCATATTGTATAATATGAAAATAAAGCAGGAATTGCTATTCTAGGACAGCACAAAGTATAAACAAATAATTTAAATATTAAACTGCTGGCGGAGTACAGGTTTAGATCAAGATGAGAGCAGAGTAACTACACATAAACACTGAAAGAGAAGCTGCAACTAAACTCAAATACCAGAGCCAATTCTTGTCAGGGTGTACTGGCAACTCTCAGCCCAGGAGAGGTTAATATTCTACAGCCAGTGAAAGTACATGTGAACTGCCAAATGTCTAATACTGGGCCTGACTAATGCTCAGTGTGAGCTATATATATAACCTCAAAAACTGTCTTCTTGGAATGCGGGCATTTCAATCTGCAGGAACAATCAGATATGGACCCAAAGGCAGTTTACATTATAATACACAACTTGGTTATGACCACTTCATTAAGATCCCTCTAAGAATTAAAACAATTCCCTAAGTCAGAGTTCTTAACACTTTTCTGCCCCACATAGCAAAGGGATACACAACACACTCATATTAGGAAGCATAGCTCCTTCATCCTGGCATTGATTCCTAACCATCAAGCCAACCTCTGGTCAGAGCCCCAGTTAAGGATCAGCTTTTTGGCAGCTGGTACCAGAAATGAGGCTTGAAAACACATCCTTTTGCAAACTTTACATGCTTTTGTGAAGAAAGGTAGGAATGTAGGATACCTTGTCGCCTTGGCCCAGGTTCTCTGATTTAGCCTCATACAAAGTTTTCCAGTTGGTGTTGCTCCCTGCTATTCCTCCACTCTTTAGATCCGAGATGGAAACACCATCTAAGGCTTGTCCTTCTGAGTCAAACCTGAGAAATAAAGTATGACAAGTACTTTATATACTTACTGAACACGCTACTTATTTATTTATGCCAGATATAGGCTACTTACCTCCCACCTAACTTTCACAGGTCACATGGGCTGCAGTTAGTTAGTGTCTTCCTCATTGTATCTTAAGCCTGCTGAAGAAACTGAATGACCTCCTTCTATCTCAATTGCTTTGATGCCCCCCAGTGGTCAAGAAAGACAGTGCTGAAATACCACCGCACCTTTTCTTAAATTAGCACTGCATGCATATCAACTCGGGCCTGAGGGCCTAAGGCCTAAAATGAGTAGCCTTGAAAGTCAACAACAAAAAAGCAGTAATGTAGAGCTTCGGTTTAGTTCTTGGGTCTACTAATGCTCCTTCTCTATCAGCAGCTGCATTTTTATCATCACTGAAATGTGTCTGTACAGAAAGTGACAGTCAACATATTATAATAGGGTGGCAAGAAAATGTTCCCATGGTGAAAAAGATCTTTTAAGCCTGATATAGAGTATAAAAGATTATACAACCCAAAGTAATTTATTAGAAGGTATTACCTGTTCTCTTGCAGATTTACCTTCTTAGTGGGAGTTTTACTTATGCCAATACTAAAATTAAAATTAATTTGTATTAAATTATTATTAAAATTGAGTATACCTCTTGATCGAGTATCAGCCAATATGAAGGAAAGAAAACCAGGGAAAAAGTGGCTCAGAAACATTTGTGGCAGGAAAGAGCAAGTCTGAGATTAAAAACATGACAATGTCATCCATAAGGAAGGTAACTAAAAGCTAACCACACACAGAACAGGCTCCTTAAAAAGAGACCATCTAATGGAATGAATGCTGCTCTATACTGCAGACAAATGCCTTCTCATTCTGTCAGGTAAAAGCTAAATCCATCACAGAGGCACGGCAAGGTCCATAAATCTGTTTCGCCACTACTTGCTACACAAGTTTACCATTTCAAAAACTCCAAGGAGACATTTGCCACCAAGAGAGCTCATCAGGAGTCAACAGATCAAGAAGAGAGGGAGTCTTTCTTACAATAAAAATTCTGCATTGTTATAACCAAGATCTAAACATCTCCAATTCTTGCCTAGGTGGAGCATGTGCACTGAACCACCTTTGATCAATACCCAGTTATTTTATTTTGGAGACAGCCATGTCTTTTTATGTTGACCAGGATCATGGTTATTGATAAGTAAAATATAAAGACCTTCAGGCAGGCACGCAATTAATCTGGGATCAAGCCCCGGAGCCTGAAAGAATATCAAGCAATAAGGACCCAAAGCTGTGGTTATTTCTGGTCAGACTACTAAAAGGCCCCCTGCCTTGTAATGCAACGCCAACTACCAGATAGTTAAATATAGATACATGAGGCTGGCTTACGTGACATTGAACACTCCAGTAGATGTTTCATGAAACTATTCAAGTACTAGTGGTATTGGTTCACATCAGACTCTAAACAAAAGTGGGGAGTATATAATGTGAACTAATTTTTTAGTCGCTTAAACCCTAAGACATAGCCGGAAACCGACAAACTCCCCTCCTGTGACTATAGCTATACAAATTATTTAAGCTAAAGTGTTCTCCCTGACCACATCAATTCTTGCATACCATGTTTCAGTTTGAAGTGCTCTTTTGAGGCAGAGTTTTAACACCCTAAAAAGCTAGATATAGCGAGATTTTAATAGGCTCTCCTCACCCCAAGTGCTTTGGGAATAACAATAAAATGCCAACAAAAGCCCATTGTTCTCGCTGCACTTTATCAGAGTCCTGTGAACACATACTAGAAGATGCAATCGACACCAAAGACTGGACAGAAAAAGAAAGCACTTTCTCCCTCCATGTTACAGTAGCCCACAGCTTTAAACCTAGGAAAGAGAAATGCCTTCAGCACACAGCCACTAAAGCCTGGCCTCATCCTGCTTTGGTAGGATTGAGGTCAGCATGCAGCACTTCCATTCTAATTGCCTCCTCCTCCAACTCTCCAGGTTTGTCATGGGATTACAGGTTTGTCAGTTTAATGGCTTTAAAGCCATCCTCTCAGAAGGTATAATGCCAAGAAATAGAGGAACTGATCCATTCAGTAATGAAGCCCTCTGCTCGGTAGACAGCTCACACACTGATCTTAAGAACCAAAAGAACCAGCTCTTCCACGGCTCAAATAGCCCCTTTGTTTAGCCCCATAACACCTACCATCCACGAAGCTTATAGGCCTCTGGGATGTCAGGATTCACGATGATTGTGCTTGAAGACATTATAGACAGGCTCCGTCCACCAAAATCAGAAACCCTGGCTCCTTTGATAGCCATCACAGGTTGTCTAGAACCATCAAATTTATCAGCCTGCATAATGACAAAAATACCAAACAAATACAAACAAGTGGCACTGGCAGGAAGAATACATGGAAACAAAGAAAATAGTGACTAGAGTGAATGCAATAAATGGTATATGGAATCTATACAAGATAATTGCATACACGAGAATTTGCTCAGGGATATATCAAAACTAATATAGAATTAGAAGAAACAGCATTTCATTATGTGTAACTTAAAACAAATCTCACAGAAGTAAATCAAATAAAGGATTTCAAATATTCCTTGGACAGCCCAATCCTTTGTTAGGAAAGATCTACATGGCCTACTTAGCCAAAGGTCCACAACTCACAGGACAAGTCACCACCTTGCCGCACATGCTGTTAGTACAAGTACTTACATCTTCTCCCCACAAAGTTGCAGACACCACTTTCCCTGACATGTCCATCAAATAGATATTTCTCTTAGAAACTTCTCTGTTGTTAGACTTCACTGTGATTTTAGTGGCATCTTCATAGCTCTTGCAGATCCCAATTATGTCTAAAATACAGGTACAATGTTTTAGCAGGAGATGGTCAAGGCTCCCATTATAGCATGACCAAGGTTCGAAGAGTAAGCAGGTAAAAGCCTTATACTTCCCTTATGTGTTGCCAACAAAACTGATAATCACCACTCTCTTTGTTCTCAGATGCAGACTTACCTACAAGTGAGTCCTTAGATTTGCTCTCTAGGTCACCAATCCCTGTGAAATCAAACTGAACTGTGGGTAAATGATGACCATCTTCACAGGGCATGACAGAAGTCTCATTATTGAAGGTCATCTCATAGTCATTTTTAACAGCTGTGAATTGTTTGTTAGCAATCTTCAGAGTACCTTTAGAGAAATAATAGACCTGCAAAAGAGGCCAAACCATGGACTATAGTCCATTAAACTGGACAAATCTTTTACCTCCACACAGCTCTCCAGTGGAGAGTCCCCTCATCCTCATACCATCATTCAAGTGTTTCAGTTCTAGAATCAACATTCCCATACCTTGTTCACATCAATAAGGGGAAAGAACTTGTCCACTTGCTCATTGAAAGCAGTAGCTCTGATTTCACCCTGTGGAAGCATTGCAAGAGCGGGTTAGAAGTGTAGTGTTCATCAAGTTTTGTCAGTGAAAAACAGGACACTTTAGTGTCAAATTACATCTTTAAAGCAGTAGCGTAGCACAAATGAGACCTGTGAAAGGGCTACAAACACCCCAGAAACACACATTTTACAGTCACATATTCAAATTATTAATCCCATGAAACAATCTAAGTTTAATCATGATTTTTCAACCTTTAGAAACCTAAAAAAAAAAAAAAAAACAAACCCAACAGTGAGTTTAATATTCTGACAACAAAAATAAAACTTTGAACACTGAGTGACACGATTAAAGCCCACAGGGAAATATGCTGAACCATAATGATTCACCAGCTTCCCTCGCATTTGCATTAAGCAAGGAATTACTTCATATTCGGGAGTCTTTGCCAAAAAATGTTATAACAAGTCATGTTTTCAAGTCACTTGTGATCTGATTTTCACTTCTACTTTTTGTCAGTCAAAATGCTACAGATGGATAAGAAACTTAAATAAATGGCTAAAATTTAGCTAACTTACAGAATAGGCCAATAATTTGGTAAAAAAAAAAAAATTAGGTCTGACATTGATTCAGGTATTAGATAGTCAATACATCTGGGGTGTTATTCCACCTTCCAAAAACAAACCACCTATCTTTTTCTGCCCTCTTTGAGGTGTGAATAGGAAATACGCGGCAATTTGAAAAGGATGCTGGAAATATATATTAGGAATTAGAAAATAAAACTAATGGACAGAAGAGAAACAGCTAACAAGACTGGAGATTCCACAACTTGGATTTTTTGTCTCCTCATGATTTTGTTTTACGTAAAGCATGTAGAGAGTCTGTCCAGTCAGACTCCATCTCCCACAAAACCATTCACTTATCAAGGTGGACACTGTGTGCCTTCTGCTGTGGCTCAAAGCTCCAATTTGCTCATAAGCAGGCATTACCTCCTATAGCTTCAACTAAGTCTGCCAGCAAGTCAGACAGAGAGCATCTCTGGTTTCTCATGACCATGAGTCTACTTATACATTTAGAAAACTAATTTCTGCTGCTACAAATGCTTTTGTTTAAGGTTAAGGGTTTTATTTATGACCTTTAACCCTTTGCCCCCAGACAGAATAAAAACATTGCAGTAGTGGAAAAACAACAAATCAATTATGTTTCTTTCTGGCTTACTATGTTTTTCATCTCACTGGCCTGTACAGAGAGATGAGCCTTCTGTTTCTCAGAGTTGACCACCCCTATTTCCCCACTTGACAAATACTCACACTTTCATCAACTAATTCTATAGAGAAAAGCTTCCCTTCCCCTCGGGAATTGCTCCAGGTACGGATCTGACTTTTGTTGGTAACACGAGCACAAATAGTCCACCTAAAAACCAAATTGATACATTACAGTTCAGAGTCTTACTTAGGAAAGATCTATAAGGTCCTATAACATCTTCCTATAGCCTTTCTTACCTTCCACATACTTCATTTTTCAAGGTAAGCTATATTTTAATCCACCTAATTAAAACCCCAAGATGACATACAATTTTGACAGTTTATAGAATAAGCAAATAGTACAACATAGAAGGTGATTTAACACTCATTCTTCTGTCAAATAAGTAAATTTATAAACTTTCTCTTTTCCAAAACAGCATCACCAAGGCAACAACAACCCCTTAATGAAAGGTTTGAAGATAGAAAATGCGGTAATACCGGCAATTATGATTTGCCTACTATTTTCATTATAGGAACTAATATAACGGGTTAAACTTCCATCTCATTCCTAACACATATTGAATAGAAAGACAAGGTTATGGAACATGGTGTTAGTGAGCCTCCAAAGGAAAACAACTCAAGTGGTATGATCTCAGACAGAAGCCACTAAAAAAGGAGGCACAAGACCCGACATCCAATCCTGGTGCCCATGCTGAACATAGGCATTGTCATGTTAGTTACTTTACTTCTAATTTCACAGGGGATCATACCTTCCCTACATTGTGAAGAACTGAAGAATAAATAAAAACATATCTGAAAGAATTCTGAGATGAGAACTTATTAATTTGCAACTGCTAAAATTAATTTTTAATAGAAAAAAGTCATAAAAGAAATATCTGTTCAAGGTTTACTGATGTGGTATAATACATATAGCACTGGTTCTTTTAGCCAACTAAATCAGGGTAACATTTTTTTAGACTAAAGATCACCTATTTATACGACAAGACGATGAAATACCTTCTGAATTAGAATATTTAGTTTTACTCATAAGACTATCAACTCATTTGTTAGGCATTACATATTTTAAGTTTCAAAATGAATGAAATACCAAAGGCTATGGCAGATTGCTCTCTTTGTCATTCTCTTCTGATAAGAGAGTTTGAGGTTGCCACAATTTGTTCCCTCCTCCCTCTTGGAAAAAAAAAAGAGGAAACCTATTTTATGTGTGGTAACGGTTCAAACATAATTAAGAGCCCATAATAACTTATTATACTATTTTGTGAGTACATTCTAAACTTATTCCATGGAATAACTCACTTGGATTGGTAAGGGGTGAGGCTGGCAATAGGTACCACTTTGGCTTGCGTTCCTCCAGAACTGTTCACTAGGCTGGTACTGCCAGCTTTTCCAAATGTCTTTGAGGCTCCATAAGCCTTAGATACAGTGGAACCTTTAACAACAAACACAAAGACGGACAATCATTATTCTATTTAAATTCTGTAGTAAGTTTTGAAATAACTCTCCATTACTAAGGTGTCACTGGTGAAATCATACGAAATGAGAAGCAAAGTTTTTCCTTCTTAGTACGTAAGAGATATGGAGATCAAACAGAGACTGAAAGAGGAGGCTAGAAAAGTGATCTAGAATGAAGGGTGGGCACAAAGAAGTTCACTATTTGCTGACTTAAGCCCTGAGGTCAAGAAAATAATAGCAATGAACCCAGACACTGCTCCTTCGAAGATCCGCCCTTCTTAAATTTTTCTCTTGTATCAATGGGCAAGATAATGAGTCAGAGAAAGAAAATCAACCTCCCTGACTGGTAAAACTGATGGCAAGTCACTAGTTGCATAAGAAAAAAAGCAAAAGGAAAGGCTAAGTAAGGGACATAGTGGATGAACCATCCGAGGTGAAAGATACTTGTTACAAATGTCACCTCAACATCCCCAGAGAACTCCCAGTCCTCAACTGGTCTACAGGACTGAAAAGAATGAAGTCTATGGAACTGGGTTTAATTGGGAGCCAAGGGGAAGACAAATAGATGGCTGGCCACCAGGATTCCTTCCACTTCCTTGATCCAGCCTAAGCAGCTGCCTTGCACTTGGAAAGAACAGAAAATTAAAGCCTGTAAGCACATGAATTCCTCTGTATGCACACTGTTTCTGTAAAGCTTCAATCTCCTAATTAAAAAAATATGTTAGTCCAATGAATTCATATCTTCTATATCAAAACATTTCTTCAGAATGGAATTTGGCTAGAACTGTAAATCTACCATTCAGCATTTATTTATTGAGTTTCCACAGCATTTACTACACTATTCTAGGTATTTATGGCACTTGTAAAAAAAATACATAGCCCGTCCCAGATCTTAAAATTTCCTATTCAAAATGGGGAGTCAAGAGAAACATCTACACACACAACGGTAATAATTACCTCAAGATTATGCAAAGAAGCACATAATTTATAGAAGATGTGTATGTATACATACCTTATATAAAAAACACACACAGCCAGTTTTCATGCCGGGTAGCTTCCCCTCAACACATACTCAGTCTTTTTTTTCACCACCCAACTGATGCATGTTTAAGGATCATTAGCTGATTTTCTTTTAGTTTCCATTGCTGATAATAACAAAGTTAACATATAGCAAACTCAAGATCACGGATATCTCCTCTCGATTTACAGATTCAACTCTTTTATCTTGTTCTCTCCTGCTCTAGCCAAGCCCATCCCTCAATGTCCTTATCACATGCCATGCTCTCTTCTGTCCTGACCTATTCTAATGTCTTCTCTACCTATTACAGTCTTACCAACTTGTTAAGTCCTATCCTCAAATTCCACCTCTGCCCAATAATCCCCTTAAATTCTGCTCATTAAATCTTCTTTCTCCTCATTACAGTATATATTATCTAAGTCAATTATTATTTTTTAATTAAAATTTTTGGGGTGACATTGGTTAATAAAATCAAATAGGTTTCAAGTGTACAATTCAATAATACGTCATATGTATAATGCACTGTGTGTTCACAACCCAAAGTTAAATTTCCTTCCGTCACCAAATATTTGACCCCCTTTACCTCTAACTACCTCCCCACTCTTCTTCTCTCTGGTAACCACTAAACTATTGTCTGTGTCCATGGGTTTCTGTTTATCTTGTTCGTTTGTTGCTTTCAATTTTATATCCCATATGTGAGTGAAATCATATGGTTCTCAACTTTTTGTCTGACTTATTTCACTTAGCATAATAATCTCAAGTTTTATCCATGTTGTTGCAAATGGCAGTATTTCATCTCTTCTTAAGGCTGAGTAATATTCCATTGTATATATATGTACCACAGCTTCTTTATCCAATCATCTATCGATGGAAACTTCAGTTGTTTCTATGCCTTGGCCTCTGAAAAATGCTATGAACATCAGGTACATATATCTCTGCAGATAAATATTTTCAAGTTTTCTGGGTAAAAATCAAGAAGAGGGATTGCCGTGTCATATAGTCATTCTGTTCTTAGGTTTCTGAGGAACCTCCATACTGTTTTCCATAGCGGCTCTATTAATTAACTGATCAATTATTAATCAGCATTAACTAATTTTTAAAATGAAATATTAATATATGTCAAAGACAGAAAACTGAAAAAACAAATCTGTTGGGGGGAGGGAGAGGAACAACACACTGCTATTTATATTTTAGTCTAAGGAAGTGACTTACCATTTTAGGTAATCTATTTATCATTTTAGATACTCTATTCCACTACCTCCCTTCAACAACAGATACGAATATGTTACACTTATAAAGGGAGATAGATAGAAGGTAGTTAGATTTTGCAAGGTAGATGAAAGCATCAAAGACCAATGGAGAAAAGTCATATGCCTTGAAAGTTTCACAGAAACATTAGTGATGCCTTAACCTTGCTTTTTGTGGGGAATATTAGCATTGAGAAACAGAAACTAATAGCTGAGGGGAGGAGAGGAGGTGGTGAAGCTGTAACAGAAAAAAAGGACTTCTAAAGATAAATCCAACCAAATTCTACAAATCATAATTTTCAGTGGTGGTTCTAAAGTAAAAGGCAGGAAAAAAACAAAATGATTCCATGACAGCTTCTCAGGACCTGCTGCAGATAAAAGTTAAAAAAAGAAACTATTTATCATCCATGAGACTGAGAAGCAAACCTACGACCAATATAAATGATACCGTCTTCAAGCTAAGATGAATACCCATGAGAGCCCCAAATGGGAAATTTGGAAAGGCAAGCCAAATTTAATAAGTAGATCTTAGTTAAAAAGGTTAAAATTTAAAAGGTATGTAAATTTGCAAACTTAAGAGGGTATAATACCTAAGATGCGAGAAACTACCAGAAAAACTACTGACAGAGAATAGTATATCATTCTGATTTTAAAAAGGCATATTAAGCATCTTTAAAAGACTATCTTTAATCTACTTTTTTCAATCACATACTTTGCGGTAAGAATTGGTATTATTCTTTGCAAGAAGCAACTGTCAAGAATGGCATTCTGAAAACTCCCTTTAGTCTGATTAAATTTCAAAATATTATTCAAAAGCCTGACACATATAATCAGCACAAGTCCTCATGTGACAGTCTTACCCACTCCTGAGCTCCCATTCTGTTGTTGGGGCCTGCTGGTTGGTGGACTGGCTGCTGAGACTGGAGAAGGAACTACCTGCTGTTGCCCATGTCCTGAGGATCAAAGAGAAAGGTATGAATAATGTGGGTTAAAAGATTTAAACTTAAGTAGAAGAAATACATGAGAAAGTATGAATTTTTGATTTTCTCAAAGACCTGCACGGGTCAGAATTCTTGCTGGGGCAGTCAATTGCATGCAGTGAATTTGCTAGGGGTTCACTTTTGTTTTCATTACATAAAAGGTTGGCTCTATTTACCTTTTACCTGCTTATAATTGACAGCTTTCAGTTTTAATGAGGTTCTCCCCTAAAACCTTGCCCATTTCTCCTGCATGAACCTGAAGTAAAGTCACTGCGCTGAATCTGTGACAATACCACTTTTTCCATAGCAACAAATCGATGTCATCAACAGAACTGTGTGTTCACGGCAGGATCTATTAGAAGAAAAAGCTGGGTGGTAAGAAAAACCTAAAAAGAATTTCAATTGTCTCTGAAGTGCCCCTGCTTCAAAGGAAAGGAGACATTCAGAAAGGATTCTACCCTTTCCTTCCCAAACAAAGCAACCTTATTTTGTAACTGACAGTTGGTGGAAAATAAGAGTTGAAAGAGCCTTAGATATCCTGAAGTGCTAGTGAACTGTCACAGCAGGAAGAGATGAGAATGGAGTTCAGAAGCAAGTGTGTCAAGGAAACAGGAAGATTAAAAGGAAAAGAGGGGAAATGAACATGTCTCTCAAGTAGAAAATAAGAAATGCCACACCATTAGAGTATTTATTTGCCCCTCATACTTTCTACAAATGTTTATGAAGCTGAAAAATGTTAAGATAGCAAAAATACACCAAATTGAAAAAAAGAGTTACAGAATTTGATTTTGCCTTTGTAATGGCACTAAGAGTAGAAGTCAACCTAATCTGGGCTGCTCACCAAGAGTGCATGTAGCACACAAGTGCAGCTCAAAAACATTTCCTAGAGTGCCCTAAGAACAAAAATAGTGAGGACTGCTGAAAAAGCTCGCCTTCTACCATCCTGTCTCTGCCTTCTCCAATCACTGGATTTATTCCTGCTGGGTTTTCCAAGGCCATAACTCAAATGGGCATATTACACACCAATGTCTTACTCTTAACTGGTACAATTAAATGAAAGTTAACTGTGTCATTAGAGTAAAATTAACTTAGCATAAAATTGAAAAGGTTAAACAGAATTGTTTATTCTTTAGTTCTTCCTATGGAGAGAAAAACTGAGAGACCTTATTTACATAGAAAAAAAGCCTAGATTCTTGACAATGAATTTCTGTTTACTTTTTAGTTTTTCTACTATCCCTGAATTTACAAAGTATCATAAGAAACTGAATGGGAGAACTGCTTTTTCTCTGATAATATGTCTTGTGAAGGAACATTTTGAAATTCTACAGTGAACCTTTTTTTAAAAAAAGGGAAAAGAGGAGTTGCTCACTAAACAATATTAGGGGCTAAGTGGTTGGGAAAAATATATTTTTACCTGCTTCATGAAACATTCAAAAGAATGAAAAGATTTAAACATCGAAGATGGTACCATAAAAATACACAACTCCCTGCTACACTCCACCCTAGTTTCTCATTCTCTGCCACTGTCTCAAACATGTCCAAATTCTCAAGTACTTTCTTCATTACCATGCCTGCTTCTTTTAAGTATCTTGCTGGACAGGACATGGTGATGGTATATCATGCTGATCTCTTACATTCAATCTCCATGTAGGTACCTTTATGAGGTACCTGGAGTAGTCAAATTCACAGAAACAGAAAGTAGCAGTTACCAGGGGCTGTGGAGAGTGGGAAATGGGGAGTTATTATTTCATGGGTACAGAGTTTTAGTTTAGGATGATGAAAAACTTCTGAGTGGTGATGGCTGCACAATAATGTGAATGCACTTAATGCCACTAAACTGTACACTTAAAAAAGGTAAAATTTTGTTATGTATATTTTACCACAATTTTAAAAAATGCAACTTATTTATCTAAGATGAACATTTTTTGACATTTTAACATATGAATTAAAATTAACGTGTTATAATTTCTTTTTAGTAGTTCATAATATAACGGTGCAGTCTTATATTCATTGGATCCTTAGATTCAATGAAGCACAGTATTTAACAAGACTCCAATGAGGCCCTATAATTGACATTACTACAAACTACCATTTTTTGAGTGCTTACTATATGTACCAGGTACATGGCTCAGTGCATTATTCCACCCTATGATACAGTGTTATTATACCCAATTAACAGATGAGAAATCTGGATTAAAGAAGTTAAATAACTTGCCAAAGTTACACAGCTAGGAAGAGGTAAAACCTTGTCTTGAACCCATTTGTCTGCCTAGATCTATCTACCTTACCATGTAATTTTCAATTGTAAACCAATTCTGGCAGCCAAAACCCTCTTTACATAGAACATAACGAATAATCTTAATATCTGGTAGCTAGGTAAAGCTAATAATCCATTTATCAGCACAATCCTCAATTCCTGCTTTGGACCATATTTGCAAATCTGTCACAGGACTCAAGAGACAGTCTCAAAGCAAATGAATGGCAAGAATCCCGGTGCATTCTAAATAGTAGCAATCGCCCTTCAATTTAATACACTGCAACACAGTTGCTGACCACCAGACATGGAAGAAATTAGTCCATAGCTAAATAAAAATCTTTCTAAAATTTAAAATTATAACCCAAAGCAGAAATGCAGAGACTCAACTTCTGATGTTTTGTGCCACATGCAAATCAAACCATTTCAGTAAGAAGAATCAAGGTCATAATACTTAAGACTCTTGTTCTATGCTAGCTTCATATCACTGGCTCTGACCCAGGAGGGAAATAGGATATTTAAAAGCAGACTCTAGCTCCTCAAGTTACTTGCATGCACACGTATCATTTTTATTATCATCACTATAATGGCAAGTGAGCCACCAGCAGATAAAAATTAGCTAACAGATGACGGAGTACACAAAATGACAAAAACTCAATTTCTACTAGCAAATGCTTTCTTAACAACTACAAATAATATAAAGATGAGTCAATCGAACAGTTACAATTTTCTGTTGGCAGAAAATAAAAAGAGTAAGGCAGAAAAAAATTCTAATAATGAGTACTACTACTAGGTATTATGTATGAAATTTATGGTTAGAAATAGTGTAGGTACATAGAACATACACACATATTAACAAAAATATATAGTTCCTAATATAGGAGTCTTAAAATCATCCAATCCAGTATTTTATGAAACATGAATTGTATTTGAAGTTTTATTTCTCACATTTTGAAAATTCTTTAAGTAACTTTATTTAAGGTAGTACTAGTACCATAAGACAATTTCAATGTACATTTTAGAATTCCTCTGCCTATTTCTGGGCTAGATTTAGTCAGTTAATTTTACTGGTCACCTGATATGTAACAGGTTCTGGGTTAGGTGCTAAGAGGATACAAACCTAACTTTATTTCTCTACCCACTAATAACAGTTTCCTTGTTATCACAATAGACAATTAGAAATCATTTCTGTGAAATATACCTGTAAAGTACTAGTCATTGTAACAATGACATGGTGGTCCAAGTAACAATATGTTATTGATCTGGTTACAATAAAATTCAATAGCAAATAACCTTGAACAGGAAAATCTTCTCTCATCTCCCTGCACTTAACATTTGCTGAAGGGAAGAGCCAATAGAACTGGATAGTGAGACAAAGGAGTTTTTCCCATACTTCTGTAATCTGACCCCAAGCAGTAATTACCTTTTAATTCTTTTATCTCTACCTCTATCTGAAATACTTTTGCCCCTGAAACACAAAATGCCCAATTAAACACATAAAAGAAACATTAAGAATCTAGCTTAAGGTGAGAACGTTGGGCACTATCATGTCTCCCTTACCTCTAAGACATCGAAGATTTCACAGAGATGCTAAGGATTGCTTTCTTAGCTCTCTCCTTCCTAAAAGCTGAGAATAACATAAACCAATGAGCTCATTTTAACAAAATTTCACTATTATAATACAATGTGATGTTCCAATTTAATATTTCAGAACTTTACCTGAATAAGTTCCAGCATTCCCTCTCCAATTTAAAGCACCAAATTCCTGTTTTGTGTAGGTACAAATTAAAATCTAGGAGGTTCTATTTTTGGAAGAGCAACAAAGACAATACCCACACCATACACAAACATTCCACATACAGACTGTATCTTTAGTGAAACTAGAGGACAGATAAAACCCACAAATTCCAAATTATGTGAAAGTGAAGCCCCAAACACAATAAATCAAGAAACTACAATGGTAAGACAAAAGCAGCATGTATGATTTAAATGTGAAATAGAAAATCACGCAAGTAGTAGAATAAAACATAGGTGAATGCCTTAATAACTCTGGAGTGAGGAAGACCTAAGTATGGCTCAAAACCCTGAAGTCATAAAAAAATTATTGGAAAATTCAACTTCATAAAAACAGATACACTGCTGCATAGCAAAAACAGCATAAGCAAAGTCAAAAGGACTTTTTAAGTCATATCAGAGAAAAAGGATTGATTCCCCTACTTTTTAAAGAGCTCTTAGAAATTGAGGAAAAAAAGACAAACCCAAAAGACAAATGGACTCTATAACAGTCAGTTCACAGAGAAAAGGCCCTTAAACATTTAAAGAGATGCTCATCTTGCTCAGAATACAAATTAAAACTATACAGAGAGGCCAGTTTTTATCTACAGATTGGTAAAAATTCAGAGTATGTTGTTAATGTTCATATAGGTTCACACGGCTGTGAAGAAACCAGTATTTTCATGCAGTGATGGTAGGAATGCACAAATGATACCATCCTATGGAGGGAAAGCCAACCATACCTACCTACCACAGATGCATTTATCCATAGATCCGACAATCTCACTTTTGGCGGTCAAACCCCCTCTGCCCATACACCTGCATATGTATAAGGCTGTTCACTCCACTAATGTTTTAATAGCATGGAAACAACCCAAGTGTCCATCAATAAAGGGCTGGTTAGACTATGGTGCAGTCACACAACAAAGCACTCTATAATCGTTTAAAAAAAAAAAAAAAAAAAAAAAAAAAGGAAGATCTCTAAGTACATAAATGGAAATCTCTCTAGGCTAATTTTTTTTAGAAAGCAGAATAAAAAAGAGGCAACACAGAGTATCCTGCTTTTTATTCATAATAAACAAAGTGGAATATGGAATGAGAATATGTAATATTTGTACATGGTTAAATTTGCATAAAGAAATACATGAAGGATAAAAAGAAACCACTAAATACATAATTCCGTAGTTTTGACTTCTGAAATAAGTAACTATGTTATCTTTTCAACAATTAATGTTTATTTAAAAACTGTCTAATAATCTTAATTATATTCAATTTTTAAAAATTATAAGGGCTCAAAGTGCCAGGCCAGGGTGATCACAGGAGGGAAGTTTTCAGTGACTGGAGGATTCAGGAAGAGCCATTCCAGGCAACTTTGGAGACTGTCTTCCTTGGCAATCTTTTTTTCCCCCTTCCTTTTTACTATTTGGAAGGATTTTTGAGATGCCATCAGTGTCTCTTTAAGGTGACTGCATTAGCCATTCATAGGAATGTAAGGGAAGCTGACTCTGTTGCAAAATGAAAGGTGGAACATGTATTTCTTAAAACACAAAAAGGTTTCAGATAATACATTAGTATCACATGGTTAGGGAAAACAGCCTAGAAAAACCTGTGAACTTGATTTTGTGGATTAAACAAAGCCAGATGATTAAAATGTGACTTATTTACAAAGTCTGCTAATATGTACTGTTATGATTTTGTTGTTTTTTAGTAGGGGATGTATGTGAAAGAAGTCTTACTTATATTATCGGATTAGGCATAAATAGTGAATAATCTAAGAATATGTCAAACTCACTGTCTTGGAATCCATCATGTATATGTATAATATCAAGTCATGTTTTCAAGACCTTGACTACCTGGGGATATCGGGACCTTCTAGGGAACATATGGTATAAAAATATGTGGTGACGGACAAAGGCCCATGTTAAGTAGTGATCATGAGCTAATAGTGCAATAACAGCTGCAATCTATCTAAAGTGACTTATGTACATGCCATCACAAGTTATTATGAACTGTCCATCTGGGATTTAAAAGGAGAAATTTGGTTTTTCTCCTTAAACATTTGTTTGTGTAACACACTGGCACATAGTAGGCCCTTAATTTTGGTCTGGATTTATATTTGATTGTTGAATGTGATGACAAAGTTTGAAAGTCCATGCGTGTTAGAAGGTAAGGAGAGACGAGAATAAACTTTTTTTCATGAGAAAATAAAATTAAACAAGTTTTAAAGGACAAATATACTATGAAACAAATAATTTCTACTTACCATTATGGGCTGCATAACATTTCACTCAACATCCAGATATATAACAATGGTCTCAGAAGATTACAATGAAGTTGAAAAATTCCTATCTCCTAGTGACGTCATAGTATCATAGAGAACAGCATTACTCATGTGTCTGTGGTGATGCTGGTATAAAGAAATCTACTGTGCTGTCAGTCATATAAAAGTATAGCACATACCATTATATACAGTATGTAATACTTCATAACGATAATAAGTGACTATGTTACTAGTTTATGTATTTACTATACTTTTTATTGTTATTTTAGAGTATATTCCTTCTACTTATGAAAAAAGTTTGCTGTAAAACAGTATGCCACGTTACACTGGCAGCAGCCTATACATCTTGTTTACTGCGTCTCTTGATTGCATTATTTTCTCTGTGCCTGATTTAATCTTGGTTGTTTTGTAGTGACATGCCGTCCAGGCTTACAGCCTAGAGCAATAGGCTGCACCATATAGCCTAGGTGTGTAATAGGTTGTAACATCTAGGTTTGTGTAACTATGATGTTCACACGACAAAATCACCTCACAAATATTTCTCAGAATGTATCCCTGTCATTAATTGGCACATAACCAAAAATGTACATATATAACATTCCTGCAATAGATTCACTCACACAATCTATTAGCGTAATAGGCAAGAACTTTATATGAAAGCTAATCTCTGAAGATCTGGGTACAGTAGAAAGTGGGATAATGACTGGAAATCAGAAATAAGTCTCATTTCTTGAATCAGCTCATCGGCTGTGAGACCTTGGGCAAGTTACTTCATCATCTTATTTACCTTCATTTTTTTTCATGGTTAAAACAATTGATTTCTAAAATAGTTCTTTGTATTTCTAATATTTTGTTATTGTGCTGAATATTCTCTTAGGGTTCAGGCCTGAGCCTCTCAAATTTTCCTTTGCATTATTCCACTTAAGCAAAGGCTAGAACTGAGCTCCAGATAGGAAAAGAGACAGGATGCAGTTTACCTCCGGCACAAGAATTAGTGGAATCAACTCAAGTTATCCTTAGGCAAAAGCCAAACACCAAAAATTAACAATAAATTTAAGAACTACATTTGATAAGTTTAAGGCTGTGTTTAGTGTACTTCAGTGGAAACCATCCAAGCACCTTTTTCTATTAGGAGCAACAGTGAGAATTTAATTTTCTCTGAGTTTAAAAAACAAAACCTACTTAATTTCCTACTGGGAAATAATTTGGGAAAGAAAAGAAAATACACAGTGGAAGACTTCGAATAAGTCAAGTCACATATAAAACTCTGGGCATCTTTACATTTTTAATTTTTTAAATGTCACATTTATAATTAAAATAGCCAACATAAGCTATATATTTAATAACTTTTTCTTATAAAAAATTTAGTAAATATTAAAGATACAGGCATACCTCATTTTATTGCACTTTACTTTATTGTACTTCGCAGATACAGCGTTATCATCAAAATAAGGCAAGATGTTCCACCAGCAAGAAGATTATGGCTTGTTGAGGGTTCGAATGAGGTTAGCATTTTTTAGCAACAAAATATTTTTTAATTAAGGTATGTACATTTTTTTAGACATAATGCTATCACAGATTTAATAGACTACCTTAGAGTGTAAACATAACTTTAACATATACTAGGAAACCAAATTCGTGACTCATTTTACTGCAATCATTACTTTATTGCGGTGGTCCAGAACCAAGCCTGCAATATTTCTGAGGTATGCCTGTATTAACCCTTTGTCAGTGCTACCTTTTAAACTATTCTATCCTAGATAAAGTTTACATACTTCCTATTTTCATTTAACATAAATGTTATTTAACATAAAATTTTTTCAGTATAATCAAATATTCGTTGTGAATTATTCCAATTAATTTATGCAGCCCCATCCTCTTTTTAAAAATTATTTTTGATGGTTTCATTTTCTAACTTTTTAAACAAATCTGGAATTTATTTTGGTGACCAGTGAGACTTTATTTTATTTGACTTGGAGGAGAAGACAAGCCTTTTCCTTTTATGGGGCCTATGACTGAAGACACTTTGCCTTTTTCTAGAATTATTATTGTCCCTTGTTTAAAGTAATTGATTTTTTCTAATTTTATTGTGCTTTTCTATATATTTTCACAAGAAAATCAAAATCATTATCAAGAGATAATCACTGTACAGAGAATTTTGGGAAAATGGCAGAATAGAAAGCACCAGGAATCTATCTCCCAACCTAAATTAGAACTGCACTGGCAGAATCTGTCTGCTGTAACTATTTTGGGGGGAGGCAGTCCTGTGGGACTGAGCTCTTACCCTGTGAGATCTGACATTAACTCTAGGTAGGTAGTATCAAAACTGAACTGAATTGTAGGACTCCCAGCTGGTATCCACAGAGAATTCAAGAATTGCTTAGCATCAGGGGAAAAAAAAACCCTATACATCTAGTCACAGAAGTGCAAGAAGTGTGATTCTTGAGTAAAAACACAGGAGAAGTTTTTCCTTTATGGACTCATACAATCCTTTCTCCAGTATTGAAAAAAAACTTGAAAGAAGAACCTGGTTCCTAGACTCCCAAATCACTAGTTTCATTAAGACTAACAAATCAAACTGAATCCAAAAGGTAGAATTCCAGTTCTATAAAGAGGTATTGATTTGAGTGCTACAACCTATGAAAAGCATTTTACCTTCATTATAGGGCACTGGATTGCCAATCTTTAATCCAACTGCTTCAGCTGATTTCAAAACGCTTAACTCCATCAAAATAATTACTCTCCTACAACAGAAAAGAAATAAATAAGTTAGAAAAAATAAACTCAGAAGCCCTTCAAATGACAAGCTACTTAAAAAGCTTTACCCCAGTAATCATTTTGATAAAACTATTTCCCTTTGTCAGTTGGTTTTCATTCCTGAATAACTTGAGAAATATATGATAGCAATTCCTACATAAATATTTCCCTTAATCTTTCACTGCATCATTATCAAGGCTTTTTATCATCGTAGGGTTTTCATTTCCCATTAGTCATTTAATTAAAATGCAGTGTCCTTACTACATACCATATCTTCAAGGAGCAAATGACACGATAAAAATTTAGATTATTAAACACAAGAATACATGGCATAAACGGTGCTCTCTTTTCAGAAATGTAGCATTTATCTAAACAATTACCTTTTCCAGGTGAAAACCAGTATGACTATAGATTTTTAAAACATATTATCTAAGAATTTAGTTCTCTGACCTATTTTAAACACTGATTAAAACCTTGCAATAACTTTCCAAGGACTTTAGGCTAAAAATGAAAATCTTTCACTTGGCCCACAAGGCTCTGTATAGTCTTGTCTTGCTAATCTCTCTCTAATTTATCTCACACCAGTTTCCCAAGGCTCTCTGCACTCTAGCCACACTGTTTTCTTTCGTTCCTGGGGTATGTTATATTCTCTCCGGCCAGAAGGCCTCTGTGTAAGCTGCTTCTTGATTGGGACTGTCTTCTCTGGTTCTGCCTCATCTAATATTCATTTTTGGCTCTCATCTCAAACATCACTTCTTTGAGACACTTCCCTAATCTTTAGTTTAGGTCAAATTTTTGTTATACTCTTTTCTATAGACATGACTTCTTTCCTTCAGATCACTTCTCTCAGGTTTAATGAATATATATTAACATATAAGTATTTATATAGTTAATATGTTCATTATTTACCCATTCATATATATTTTAATTGTACAGTCATTATTTAATTATCTATTTCTTCTATTAGACTGTACTTTCTTTTTCTTTTTTTTTAGGTGAGGCAACCCTTGCTTGACTTCACAGATTACAAGGACCTTGTCAGCTAACAATCCCTTATTTTATTTTTTATGCCTACAGCACCTGGTCTTCCTAGGTGGTCTCCCATCCAAGTACTAACCAGGCCTGACCCTGCTTAGCTTCTGAGATCAGACAGGATCAGGCTTGTTCAGGGTGGCCTGGTCGTAGACTAGAATGTACTTTCAATGAGAGCGAGTATCCTCCAGTGCTTAATGCAACAACTGCTCCACAGTTGCTGCTCAATATAAACTTGAATTAAGAATGTCACGATCATGTCTGTATTTAAAGAGAATTATGACATGAAGAGGAATTTTAGGGGAACACAACTAGAGGCAGGGAGACCAAAAGAAGAGAACTGATGGTGGCCTGAATTAGGGTAATGTCAATAGAGATTTTTAAAAAAGTGAGTGGGAGCAATATTTAAGGAATAATAAACCCAACTTCATCATGGTGCATTCTTTAAATGATCTGATGGCTGTACTTTGGATTTTTACATATAACTGATCAGTTTGTGCTACTTTTATCAGGTTTTCATAGCAAGGTTATATTATTTCAATATAACAAGTTTGAAACTATCTGTTCCTGAAAATTAGATAGACATTCCCTATAAAAACTATTCAATTGCTATTTAGTGGTAGATATTTAACTACCTTCTAAAATTATCCAAACTACTCCAGAACATAGAAAAATGGAAGGCTTATCAATCATTTAGTATCCTAATACCAAAACCTAAGAGAAAAACACTCAAAAAAATAATGTACATATAGCCTAAATAAAACACCAGCAAGATGAATCCAGCAGCATATCAAAATACACCAATCCCAACTTACAGAAAACAAAGGTGACAAGAACACACTATGACTTTATAGAGATACACTCGGCAACATCCAGACAGTGGGAAATTGCATGAGGAAAAGAACAAATAACATGGTTTCTTCAACAAATAAACTGTAAGGGAGAAAAAAAGTTATAAAGGAGGAACCCATAGATTCAAAGAGACTAAAAAAACCTATTAACCTACTGTAGTGTGAACTTTACTTTGGATCCTGATTCAAATAAATTGTTTATGCACACACACACACACACGAGTAGTTGGAAACCAAACACTGACAGGATATTTGATATTTTAGTTGTAAAAGGAGATTTTAAAAAGAATTCTTATCTTTTGACGATATATACTAAGAAATTTATGAATGAAAAATGATGTCTGAGATTTGTTTCAAGATTACAGAGGATGATTATAGGGATATAGATAAAACAAGATATTAGATAATAATTTGAAACAGGATGATAGAACATATGGGTATTCACATATCATATTCTTGAATAAAAAGATCTGCTATCAAATACTATATAAATTTAATATAATTATTTGCATTCCACCAAGATTTTTGTCTTTTTTGAACTTGACTATATAATTCTAAAATTCATATGGAAGAATAAACATAGAATTGCCAAAAAAATCTGGGGCGTGGGGAGTAAAGGAAGATATTACCTGTAAGTTAATAAAATATTTTACCGATGACACTTTAACTGAAAATACTAGGGCAGATGAAATTATCTGTTGGTGAGGACGTGGAGAAACTTGAACCCTCATACATTGCTAGTGGGAATGTAAACTGGTATAGCCCCTTTGGAAAACAGTCTGGTAGTTCCTCAAAAATTTAGTTATAAAGTTACCACTTGATGCACAATTCTACTAAGTAAAATGCATATAAAAAAATGAAAACAGGGTCATCTAAAAACGTGTATGCAAATGTCCATGACATTATTTATGATAGAAAAAAGATGGAAACAACCCAATCTCCAAACAAATGTATAAAGAAAATGTGGTATATTCATAAAATGGAATATTACTTGAAATGAAGTACTGATACATACAACATGGATGAACCTTGAAAACAATATACTATGTAAGCAGAAGCCAGTCACAAGGGACCACATATTATATGATTTCATTTATATGAAATATCCAGAATAAACAAATCTAGAGAGACAGAAAGAAGATTAGTGGATGTTGAGGGCTGGGGAGGGTGGGGAGTTTGAAGATGATAGCTAAAGGGTTCAGGGTTTATTTGGGGGGCGGTGATAACAGAGTCTAAAGTTAATTGTGGTAATGACTGAACAAATGAATATACCAAAAACCAATTTACACTTTAAATGGACGAATTGTATGCTTTGTGAATGATATCTCAATAAAGTTGTTACCAAAGGGGGGAAGGGGGACCTCTATGGCACTGACAAAGGAATACACAAAGAGATCAATGGAAAAGATGACAAACTCAGAATAAAGTAGATAAACAAAGCCAAGCTCTCTGTATCTAGTTTAGCCACCAACCATAAATTCTCCACACAGCTATCAGAAAAGTGTTTTGGAAACTTTTTAAAACTTAAATCAGATCATACCACTACTCCCCTGCTCAAAACCCCATGGCTTCCTATCACACTCAGAATAACCCTCCATGATACGGGTTATCCATTTGGAATAAATTGAGCTAAATTCTTCCATCATATCCAACGTAAAAAATAAGTCTCAGATGAGCTAAAGTTTACTTTAAAAACCAGCAGAAGTGTCTGAAGAACTAAAAGATATTTTTATAACCTGGTCAGGAACTTTCCCTAAGATACAAAATTCAGAAGCCATAAAGAAAGAAAAAAATTGAAAAATTTCATGAAATTAAAAGTTATTTAAGTTATTTAATTCCATCACAAGACACCATAAACAGACAATCATAAAGTGGGACAAAATATTTGAAACAGCTAACAAAGAGTTAATCAGTATCCTAGGTTTAAAAAGAGCTCTTCCCACCCCCCCCAACACAAACCAAAAACAAAAAATATAGACAAAGTATATAATAAAAAGCTATCCAGTCTATGGCCATGCTACCCTGAAAAAGCCCAATCCTATCTGAACTCAGAAGCTAAGCAGGGTCAGGCATTGTTAGTACTCAGATGGGAGACCACCTAGGAAGACCAGGTGCTGTAGGCATAAAAAATAAAAAAAGATAAGAGATTGTAAGCTGACAAGGTCCTTGCAATTTGTGAGGTCAACCAAGGGTAGCCTTGCCTTAAAAAAAAAAAAAAAAAAAAAAAAAAAAGCTATCCAGAGAGAAACTACAAAGAAGCAATAAATATATGAAAAGATGTTTGATCTCGTTAATAGGGAAATTTAAATTTAAAAAATGATTATCAATTATTTTTAAAAATTAGTAATGCACAGTATGTTGAGAAAGTTATGGAGAAATAAGTATTTTTTAATAAGTTTTTAAGATATTCACACATGATAAAATTCATCTTTTAAAAATATAATTCAGTGGTTTTTACTATATTCGATTGTACAAGCATCACCACTACCTAACTTCAGAACATTTTTATCATCCTGAAAAGAAACTCTGTGCCCAATGGCAGTCACTCTCCATTCCCTGCCCCTGGGAAACACTAATGTAACTTCTGTTGTCTATGGATTTGCCTATTAAGAAATCGGTACTCTTACACAATATTCATGAGGTCATTAATTGGTACACCTTCTACATACTAATTCTAGTAACGTACTCAGGAATAATAGCATGAGCATGTAATGTACAAGGATGACTGCTAAAGCCCCACCCAGAATAAACCTAAATGACTATCAAAGGTAAGGAGTAAATAAACTTGGATGTATGCACACAGGTTCCCAGGAGATGTAGGAAAGAATACATGCTGAAGTGGTAGAATAAGGTATGCTCATGGGAGTGGAATTCTATCCCTAACTGGAGAATGAAGCCTGAGTTTTTACACTCAACCCCAGAAAAGTTCTCCAACCTCTCGCACAATCGTGCCCTAGAGGATGGAGAAGCAAATAGAAAGCGTACTCAAGCACTCAAAGGTAGCCTGGAGTGGGAGATAACAGGTCCCAAGTGGGAAGGCTGGCAAGAAGTACCTAGCCTAGACCATGTCAGAGCAAGCATGAAGTCCGGACAGAGGTGTCCACATTAACCATGAATAGCATAAAAAGAAATGACACAGCAACAATGCAACGCACCACTATGTATGAAAACAAAAAGAACAGAGGAGGCAGAGACAATTAAAAAATTCAGTCTAGAATGCCAAGAAAGGGAATAATAATTCCCAAGAGAAGTTTATAAAATAAGATCAATAAAAGTCAAAAGTTGAGATAAGAGATTGGGGGAAAAGAGGAGCTTGAAAAGTTAAGGAAAAAACGCAGAACAAAATTAAGTAATACCTAATTTTAAAGTATAAATATCAAGGAACTGAATAGAGAAAGTTAAAAATAAATTATTATTATGTTGGAAATTCTTGAGGTTATCCAATGCATGCTGTAGGGGAAAAAAACTAAAGCAACCTTAAAACATTCATGGAGGACAAAGTTATCCATGACAAATAAAAACTAGAATACAAATAAAACAGAAAACAGCATTAAGGAATAACACAAATTTCATCAAAAAGAAACAAATCTGCAGACTGAAAGGGCATTATCATGTACCAGAAGAAAAAAACAGCTGACATCGAGGCACACACTGATTAATTTATCGAACTTGAAACATAAAGAATTCTTCCATTTATTCAAGTTTCATCAATTGTCTCAATGATGTCCTTAAAAGCAAAAGGATCAAGTCCAGGGTCACTTGTTGTATTTAATTACCATCTCTTTAGACTCCTTCAACATGGAAGTTTCTCCATCCTTTATTTTCATGCTTGAGATTTTTGAAGATCAGAGGCCAGTTATTTTGTAGCATGTCCCTTGATTTACCTGTGGCTTCCTCGATTGGATACAGGTTATGCATCTTTGGCAAGAATAGTGATGCTGTGTTTTTCTCATTGCATCCTATCAGGTAATATGCAATCCCTATATGTCCCATTACTGGTAATGTTAATGTTAATCACTGGAATAAAGTGCCATCTTGCCAGGTTTCTCCACTGTAAAGTTGCCTCTTTTCCTTTTACAATTCATAATTACGTTGTGGAGAGGTATTGTGACCTTATATATGACTTGTTCCTCATCAAACTTTCGCCCATTGTTTCAGCATCTGTGGTAGGTTGAATGTCCACCTAAAAGACAGCCATCTCCTCATCTCTGGAACTTGTGATGTTACTTATATGGCAAAAAGGAACTTTACGAATATGATTAAGTTAACAATTGGCATGGCAAGATGATCCTGGATTATCCAATGGACGCTAAAAGCAATCACATGTATCCTTATGAGGGAGGCAGAAGCAGACTTGACAGACAAAAAAGGAAGAGGTAATGTGACCACAGAAGAAGCTGAGATTGGGGTGATGCAGCAGCCATAAACCAAGGAATGCCAGCAACCACCAGAGCTATGACAGAGCTTCCAGAGGGTGCGCAGCCCCACCAACACTGATTTCAACCCAGTGAGACTGATTTCAACTTCTGACCTTGAGAATAAATTTCTGTTGTTTTAAGCTGTCAAGTTGATGGTCATTTGTCACAGCAGCCACAGGAAGCTTATACAGCACTTATTGTTTCTTGCATGAATTCTTCATATGTTTGTCAAATGGCGATATTCTAATTCCATTATTCCTTCTATATTTGTTAGATGATATTTTATTATTAGAAAAGCTTTTTGTTTCCTCCATTCATTTATTCAATGTGGACTTATGAATTCCTATTTGATTCAACAGGCTGCAGTCTGTTAACACTTATTTTGATTTTTAAATTGTCCTAGATTTGCACAGGGACATGCACAATCTAAGTCCTTGTGAGCCAGTTTCTCTGTCCTTCTGTCATGGTCCCATTTCCCCTTGAATATTTTCTGGCACAATAATATATACCATATCCCAGGCTCATCCTGTAATTTCCAACCCTGTAATAAACCACCTTCCAAGAAGCCTTGGTCCCTTTTGGTATAAAACAGCATTCAGAAACCATGATCTGGGTGCTAAGTGGGCTCTTAGCTATGGGAGTATTGCTGCCCCAAAGCCCTCCAAAGACAGATCTAGGGAACACGCATACACATAATATATGTATGCACATATATATCTCTTTCTGCCTACCTACCTATCTATTCCCCCTATATGTCACCAATCTCCTGTTGCTACCCCCAATGCTGTACCCATGGACACCTTCCTCACAATGCTCATGTTCCAATACCTAGCTGTAGGCCACTACCACCCAATTACAAACAAGCACCCTCTTCTTTCCGACTTCGGTTCTAACATCTTATGCTGGGCTGTTGCCACTCCCTGCACATACATCTTCTTTATCCTGCTTGGACTCCCTCCTCACTCAATTCAGTCTCCATCAATCTGTTGCTGTCTCTCCACTCCCATACCCACAGATGCCCTCTTCACTTGCTCAGGATCCAACAGCCATTCAGACTCTTGCTTCACCATATTCAAACTCTGACAACCCATACTGGGCTGCAGCCATCTTCTCTCCATGCACGTTCTCCTTGCTTACTTGTGCTCCAACACCCTGTGCCAGCCCACAAAGATACCCTCCTCATCTTGTTTAGGCTCTGACACCTGGCTGCTGCCACCATCACCCCTCCCCTGTAGATATCGACCTTGCTTGGCCCTACCTAATGGCTTTTGCACTGAATTATTCAGGAAGGAAGAGAGCAAGAATAGTACAGTCATATGTCACTTATCTATGGGGTACATTTTGAGAAATGCGTTGTTAGGTGATTTCATCGCTGTGCAAACATCAAAGTGTATTTATACAAACCTAGATAATATATAGCCTACTACACACTTAGGCTATATGGTATAGCCTATTGCTCCTAGGCTACGAACCTATGCAGCATGTTACTGTACTGAATACAGTAGGCAATTTTAACACAATAGTAAGTATTTGTGTATCTGAACATAAAAAAGGTACAGTAAAAATACAGTTTAAAAAATAAAAATGGCACACTTATATAGGGCACTTACATGAATGGAGCTTGCAGGTCTGGAAGTTGCTTTGTTGAAGACAATTGGGGAGAGGAGGGTGCTTGTTGAGTTAGTAAGCAAGTGGTGAGTGAATGTGAAAGCTCAGGACATTACTGTGCACTACTGCAGACTATAACTATGATATACTTAGGCTACACTAAATGTATTAAAAATTTTTTATTTTCTTCAAGCATAAATTAACCTTAGCTTACTATAACTTTTTTAGTTTATAAACATTTTAATTTCTTTAACTTTTCAACTCAATTTTGTAGTAATACTTTGCATATAAATTGCTGTATAAAAACATCTTTCTTTATACCCTTATTCTATAAGCTTTTTTATATTTAAAAATTATTTATTTTTTTACTTTTAAACTAAGACACAAACACATACATTAGCCTAGGCCTACACAGGGTCAAGGTCACCAGTATCACCGTATTCCATCTCCACATCTTGTCCCACTGGGAGGTCTTCAGGAGCAATGACACGTATGGTGCTGTAATCTAGGAAAACAATGCCTTCTTCTGGAATGCCTCCTGAAGGACCTGCCTAAGGCTCTTCTAGAGGAGGTGTCACTCTTTTCAGAAATATGCCCACATTGTTTGCTCAGTTTGCTTTTTTTTTCATCATTGATTATTTGCCTAAAAGCAGATAATGCACCATGAACATTCCTCTCTATTAATGAAAACCTTTGGTGTTGGAGTCCATGTTTTCTAACTTTTTTAAAGAACTTGTCGAGGTCTGCAAAAGCTGCTAACCCTGCACTGTGAATTTTCTTGGAGGATCTTTTTTTCTTCTCCTGAGGTTTCCTTCCCCTTGCCTCTTCTTCAGCTAAGCGTTCCTGTTCCAGTTCCAACAACTCTTCATCAGTTGATTCCTCAGGAACCACCTCTAGGAGCTCCCCAATGTCATTCTCACCCATACCCAGGTTAAAGTTGTTTGCCATCTTAACCATGGTCTTGTTAAATCTTGCAACCTCTTCATCCTTGGCAAATTCTTTGAAGTCATGGATGAACCTCTTCAGTGTCTTCTTCCAGATGTCATTCATACACTCCTTGGTGATATCATCCCAAGTCCAAGCAAGGTTTTTGATGCAGTCATAAGATGTTGTAATCCTTCCTTCTAGAACTGCATTAGTGTTTTCCCAGGGATTTCCTAAGTTGCAGCAATAGCCTGGGAAAAGGACCTCAGGTAATGGGCCTTAAAAGCTGCTATAACTCCTTGATCCACTGGATGGATTAAAAAGGTAGAATTTGGAGGTAAAAACAATACTTTGATATTGGGATAAAGACCACCAATAAAAGGAGGATACTTGGAAGCATTGTCAACAAAAAGCAAAATCTTGACAGGTATATTATTATCCAAACAATTCCTTCTTGATTTTGCTGGGAAGCAATTCATGAGGGCATCTTAAAAGAGAGGCTGGGTCATCCATGACTTGTTACTTCTATAGTATACTGGCAGCGTGTACTTACTGACATGCTTGAAAGCCCTGGGGTTCTCACTACTCCAGATGACAAAGGGTTTCAATTTGTATCCTGCAATACTGCCTATAAGCAAGATTGTTACCCTATCCTTAAAAACCTTGAAATCTAGCTAGTATTGACTTGGCCTCCTTATGGCCGAGTGTCCTTTCAGGCATGTTTCCAGAATAAGATTTTATCTGTACTGAGTATCTGCACTGTTAAGTGATTTTCATCCACAATCAGCTTATTGAGTTTCCAAAAATCCTTCAGCTGCCTTCACATCAACACTTGCAGACTCATTACTCACATTCACATTATGTAATGAATAATGATACTTGAATTGCTTAAACCACCCAGAGGTGACAATAAATTCAATACTATAGTCAGGCCTACCCTTTTCTTTCAACATCACAAACTTTTTGCTTTGGCTGATTGTCATGGTGCTGAGAGGGATACGCTTCTGTGTCTGGTCTTCAATCCAGGTCATTAGAAGTTTCTTCATATAGGCCCTTCTCAAATTTGTGGCAGTTTCATTGCCTTTAATGAAGCAGATCCTTTAACAGCTTCCATTGCTTTGTTCTTGTTCCTCAAGAGAGTAGCTATGGTGGAATGGAACTTGCATGACCGGTGACCATTAACCATCACTGATTTTCTACCTTCGTAGTCCTTAATCACTTTTAATTTCATTTCCAGGTCAATCATTTGATGTGGCCTCTTCCTGGCAACATGAGCAGTGGATTTTGTACATTTAGAGGCCATGATGAATAAAACAACACAAGATACAATGTCAAGCATAAGAGAAAATGATGCACTCAAGAGATGCAGTAAACACAAGATGTATGAGGCTGCTCCTGGTGTAACACGGCATACTGTTCTACAGTAAACTTTTTTTTAATAAGTAGAAAGAGTACACTCTAAAATAGTAATTAGTATAATAAACCACTAACATAGCCATTTATTATCAAGTAGTACGTACTGTACATAATTGTATGTGCTATGCATTTATACAACTGGAAGCTCAGGTTTGTTTACACCAGCACCACCAAAAAGAAGTATTGCGTTGTGCTATGATGTTACAATGGCTACAATGTCATAAGGCAACAGAAAATTTTCCGCTCCTTTAGAACCTTATGGGGCCACTGTTGGAGGTCCATTATTGACTGAAATATCGTTATGCGGTACATGACTGTATTTATGTTATCATTCTACTCTCAAAATTATTTCCACCTATCTACCAATCACTGATAAGTAAGCACTGAGAGATATCTGGAATGATGTTCAGTAAATGATAATATGGTTATTTCTGGGTTGTATGAATTTTGAACAATTTTTTCCTTCTTTGTACCTTTTCTTGTATTGCTTGAATACATTCCACTATATAACATTTTTATTAAAATCATATTTTCTAAAAAAAAATTGAACACATAACAAGACAGAGCTACAGATATATTCAAAGAAACAGTGGTGAAAATTTTTTCAATAGGGAAATGCTGTATACAATTTATATGTTAACTAAAGTATGGTAAATTCATACGATGGCATACTAAGTAATATATGACAGAGCTATATGTAGGAACATGTAAAAGTGATCACTATAAAGTTAAAAAGGGTATTACAAAATCATGTTTATTATAGTTTTTTAAAAAACATATTTGTAAGTATTTATATTCACAGAAAAACCTGGAAAGTATAGACAAAATGTTAATAATAGTTGTTTCTAGGCAGTGAGATTACAGTTATTTCTCTGTTTATGTGAGTTTTGTAACTTATGTATATATTACTTATATAATAAAAGTTGTTTTATAAAATGTAGTAATAAAAACACAAAATTCTATCAGGATGAAGATACTACTACATGATATAGAGAAATAAGTAACTGTTAACCTAGACTTCTACATCCAGTTAAACTACTTTAACTGAGAGTCAAGTTTAGATATTTTGGGGTGCTAGAAATTTTCACCATTCACAAGCTCTTCCTAGATGAGCTGCTCAAAGATGTTCTTCAGAAAAATGAAAACTGAACTAAAAAGGAAGGAGTGTGATAAAAGAGGTAAAGGTGAGCTAATAAACTATGTGTGAATTTAAATAAGCACTGATAATGTAAGAAAATATACCAATTGGAGGGACTAAAAACAATGTTGAACTAAAATACTGAACGTTAGATCATTTTAAGACCTTCATTTTATTTGGGAAGATGGTAAAAATACTGACGTATTTTGGATTATTTGTTAACTCAAATATGGATTTTTTTTTTAAGGTAAGAGTAACCACAAAGAAAACACAAATAGAACGTATAAAATTTCCAAACCAGTAGAAGAGAAAGAGATCTAAGAAAATCAAGCCAAGGCAGGAAAAGAGAAAAAAAGTAAAGCAAGAACACAGTATAAACACAAAATTTAGGGAGAAAAAAAATCAATAATAAATTAAGCAGAATAAAATCATTAATTAAATAGCAAACTGAATTTTAAAACTGTATGCTGTTTATAAAAGACATCTAATATTAATAACATAAAGGATGGAAGAAGAATAAAGATATTAAACAAATATAAGTCAAAAAAGTTATTTGGAAATGTAAGATAATAACGTAACAAACATCAATATACCCTTATTAAGATGGGAATGCTTGTCATATTGGCTTCTCATGTTTTGATTGTATTTTGTAACTGAAAATTTAAAACTTGAGACTATAAAGCTGTTCCCCAACAAAAGAGCTGTATTTTAGCAATGGTTACCCATGAGTGAATAACAGTTCTGTTCACCATTTTATCTCCAGCATGTAGCATCTGTAGTTATTCAACAATCTTTATATTGGCTGGAAAAAGTATTTACTATGAAAGATTCAAGAATGCAAAAAAGGGGCAGTATTACATAATTAACTATACCTTTTCTAATAAGTGACTCCTTTTTATTAAGATACTTTGAGAGAATATCCTAAAAAGAGTGCTTCTGAAGCGATTAGAAATAAGAAGAGTTCTGCATTCTGCTTTAATCCCTTGCTCTGAAATTTCCAATTTATTTCTATACTTCTCTCCCATTGGTGCCATGTTTTAGTCACTTGAGTTCAGAATTCAATAGTTATAAATTCTTAGCTGAGAGTTTACCATTGTGTTTTAGATTCCCAATTGAATTCTGGCATCCAATGAACTGTTCAAAAATTAGCTCCCATTCCACAACACAATAAAACAAACAAACAAAAAAACCACTACATACCTTCCATCTTTCAGTGTGTTAACAATAAATCGGTTAATCTGGCAAATACAGTTGCTAGACAATTGTTCGTCTTCAACAAGAGGGTTCAACTGTGTTGCCAACATGAAAGCTGAAAAGCAAGGATTATTTCAGTCTCCAAAACATTTCAGTAATAACTATCTAAAAGCTGATCACACCTGTACTAGCAAAGAAAAACAATGCCTTAAATACATTCCTGAAATTAAAACTAGTCAGACTGCATAGTGAAAAATAGTATAATTTGCTGTGCATTAATTAAACATCTGCTGCTACTCTAAAATGTATGTATTTCTTAAAGTGCCCAAGATCATTTTTTCTGTCATTCAGGTTTCACGAAAAAGACTAAAAAACCTTTTCTAGGTCCTCCACATTGTGACTAGAGATAGCAAACATATATTCTGCAAATTCTCTCTTTTCTCCCTTGTAAAACTTCCAACACAGAAATAAAACCCCATAAAGGCAAGTAAGCTAACCCATCATATTCACTAAATGTCAATATCATCCTGAGGGAAATTAATCAAAGAAAACATAGAACACTAGTTAGAGAAAATTAATTAAGCCAAGTGGCAGCTTTCCACTAGATTCAGTCTATTGTTAGATTGCTCTCTGCCAGTTGCAATTCTGTCTAAATGAACTGCATAGCCAAGCAAATGCAGACTTTTGGAATGCCCTAAATTACTGCAATAAAAATATTAAGTGTGCTTTTATTATTTAAATACAAACTCTTAGATTTATACATCATACTTACAGGATAGGGTGTTCAACCCATCACTCATAAGCAGTCGATAACGGGGTGGACTATTCCCTGTAGTAATGGGACGGATGTTCTAGAATAGAAAACTTGATTCATTAGCCAGATGCACTGCCCAGTCCCCAGGCGTAAGTAAACCTAAGTGGCAGGAGAGTGGGCTTGCCATTTAGTTCAACACAAACTGAACTGCGTGCCCATTCTCTCTCTTGACACCTAAATCCAAATAACAGAAAATTAGATTTGATGATTCTCCCACCAACCTTTCTCCACTAACATTATGAAACACAATATAGATGAGAATAACAAGGTTGCTAGCATTCTTGTGTTCTCTCTCCCCTAACTTGAATTTGGTTGAAAATCAATTCTTAAAAAATAAATAACAAAGTACCTAATACATGCAAGGTATTGTGTAGGAAACATGCTAAAAATACAAAAAGTCCCTGCCCTGAAGGGCTTACAATTAGGGTAGAGATGGAGGCAGATATGTAAGAGAAGTATGCACATAATGACATGGGGGCAGAGCTGAGAAATTTATCCCAACTCAAAGGATATCACAGACAGCTTTAAGTGGAATATGTAAACAGAGCCTGAGGGTGAAATAAGCCTTAAGATGACTGGCAGCTAGAGAACCCCTTAAAAAATAGAGTTAATGGAGAATTTTAAGCAGACAAGTTCATTGTAGGTTAGGTCTCTCTGGAGACCATCTGTAAGGCAGATTTGAGCAAGACAAACCTCAGGGCAGGAAGACAAGGAAACAACTGTAATGATGTGTAGCACTATAGCATTCATTAATTGTAGAAACAACAGAGAGGCAAAGCCTTAAGTCTGAACCTCCAAAGGTCTACCTCTGGCTAACCCAATATATTTTTTAAAAAGTCTGGTTCCTTTCTCAGGGTTACATCATGGACTGGCTTATTTTTTTGTGATGATAGAGAGAATTTCCTAAAGTGAACAAATCTTTATGTCCTTCATCAAACGTAATTTATAATTATATATAGGTTTAAAAACTGCTTGATATAAAATATATTAGATACTTACAATAACTTGGAGGATGGGTTTTATGGATGTATCTCCCTGTTGCATTATGGCCTAAAAGAGTAAAAATAGATTACTGTGAAATATGTACTCAAATCATGATTAAAATATGACATATTTGTACAGTTTAGTATTTGGAATAAACTATAGATAACACTGTTAAAAGAACCTTTTTGGATCTTATCATTTTAAAATATAGTTTAAGTTTTATCACTCTGTGTAAATTATAAAATCATAAAAGTGAGATTCATGTTTACCAACAAGGACATCACATATGTACTCATATACATAACAACACAATAATTCTCCTACATATTACCCATTAATAGGGAATTAGATAAATAAGTATGGCAAATCCTTAAAACAGAATATTACGAAGACTTCGGAAGATGTTGTTTATATAATACTGGTTGCCTATTGTGAGAGGAACTGGTTGAGTGGGGGATACATGTGAGCGACAGACTTTGCACTACATCCTCCTTTGTACCTTTTGAATTTTAAATCTTATGACTATTAGCAATTATAAAAATAGTTTCTAAAGAAAAATTGAATAACTATCAATTAGGTTTTTAGTTTGTTTTTAAAAAGTCATCACTTAAAGGTAACCATCAGAAAAACTAAGACTAGTTAAAATTGGCTATCTGACATCTGCTTCTGCTCATGCTGAAATAAATACCAGACTAGTTCTTCCAACCATAGCTAAAAAACTGGACAAAAATATAAACTTTTCAAATATCAGATAACAGGAATAGCAAGACTGTGATCCCTGAAAGAAAGGAGATGAATGAGGTGAGCCCTACAACAGTTGTGGCTTTCTGCACTTTCTGGACCATAGTGTAGGCAAGGGAATCCAAGAACACGGCAGTCCTGTTGAGCACAGATCAGGATTCAGGGAGATGAGTTAGCTGGATTTCATGGATGCAGAGTACCAGAGAAGAGGGAGCAACACAGAGAAGCTTCAGTAACCTACACAGGGATTCCCCTGAGCCTCTGGCTGAATTCTAAGTTGTGCACATACATAATGAGACTGCACTAGGCCAAACAAAGAGCAAGAAAGCTATAAGCTAAAAAATCACTGGAGCTCACACAAGCTGTAATTACATTTGTGTTCCAACTAGTCAGCATGAAGAGAACTCAATAAACACATGGTGCATTCATTAGAAACCCCAGAAAAGGTCATGATTTAGAACTAGACCTAAAGTAAAATCTACTCTAGCCCCTCTCCAGTCTCAAAGGTATCAGCTAATCTGCAAGTAAATAAACAGTCTACCAGAACAACTCAATATTCTTTAAAAAAATAAACATAGACACTGAATAATGTAATATTCATGTCTAGCAACTAGTCAAAAATTACTAAATAAAATATTATATGAAAGTAGACATAATAAATTAAAGATGTATGCTACAACCTTGAAGTTCTCAAATTATAACACGAGAACCCAAGACCTTTTCAGGGGGTCCATAAATTCGAAACTAGTTTTCTTCATGATAAATAAGACACTGCCCTTCTCATTCTCATTCACTCAATACAATGAAAAATTGACTGAAAGACTAATAAAATCTTATACTATTAACGCTGATGAATTTGGGCTGCGTGAAAAGTCAGTAAAAGAAATCACTGCAGTGCCACTTTCAAATGATTGAGCCACTTGTTGAATTAAAGAACAAGATACATTATATCTCTTCTGCAGAATTCTAAGTTTGCCTTACAAATGGATGAAATCTATAGATATGGCTTGACTGGCCGTTTTGCTTGTATTCATCTGGTATCAGCACCAACTAATCACCAACTAATCATCTATTAAGATCTTTCATGTGAATGTATGACAACAAACACAAATAGTATCGAACTATTCAAAGTTCTGAATTATTTTCTGAAACTCATGGTTTATTCTGGAGCAGCTGTGTTGACATTTGTACTGACGGTGCAAAGTAGTGGTAGGTAAAACTAAACTACTGGTGCGTCAGCACACTTACTATACCAGTAGTCATCGTACTCTTCTGTCTTGAACTCAAGGGGCAGTAGGGAGGTTCACTAAAGAATGCCCTTGATGAAGCAGTGAAAATTATCTATTACATTAAATTTAACTCCAGTAAAAAAAAGTAATATTCTATGTAACAATACAGAAGTATGTAAAAAGTACTTCTGCTACAAACTAAAGTATGGTTGTCATCTTGAGGAACAGCCCTTGTGCAATTGTTTGAGTGTGAAATGAATTAACATTTTTTTCACAGAACATTATTTTTACTTGAAAGGGCAAATGACAAACTATAGTTATTTAGACTTGGGAATTCAGATGTTTTCTCAAAAATAAACAAAGTGTGCCTGTTTTCGAGGAAATTAATAGTATCTGTTGCCAATAAGTTTTCTAGTAAAAACCAAGTTTTGAAAACTTGTATTCACCACCATAAGTTTTACAATTTCCCAAAACTTAGACATTTTCTGATTAAATTAGCAGTGATATTAACAAGCATGAATTTTTGTTGTGAATGAAACATATCAACATTTGGAATCTCAATAATGCAATAAACCAACATTTTCCAGATGATCAATACATAACGTTACAAAATAATGCAAACTAAAAGGTCCATTCAAAAGGTGAGATAGTCCAATTCTACATTCCAACTAACTTTGAAGAAACTACCATTTAGGTTTTGATGCAGTATTAAAGGAACACTGTTTTTCTATTCTAAACATTTATGACATCAAATGTATGGGTCTTCTACATGAAGCGATTCTCTATAGTCACCAACTGGGTGTCCTACAAGTCAATTCAATTTTGACACTAACTACTCAGTTAGTATAGATCCCCAACAGGTTAAGGGCTCAGTCCCACAAGACTGTCCCTAAACCACTTCAGACACTAATCTCAAGTAGTGGGTCCCCAGGTTATCTATCCACACTTCTGTTCAACTTAGTTACAAACTGGGGATTCCTACAACTCCTTCCTCAAGGTCCTAGAACTCAGGGAAACATTTTACTCTACCGATTCATTATAAAAGACATAAATGAACAGCTGAAGAGGTACATCAAGCAAGGTCTGGAAGGGTCCCAAGCATAGATTGTCCCTGTGGAGTTTGGGTGTACCTCCTGACATGTGAATGAGTCCACAACCTGGAAGCTCTCTAAACTCTGCTGTTTAGGATTTTTAAGAAGGCTTTATTATAAATGCATGACTAATTATTCATTGGCTGCTGCTGATTAATTCAGGGGGGGGCGGGGGCGGGGCGGGTAGAGGATTTAAACTTCCAACCTTCTAATTACAGGCTTGGTTCCCCTGCCAACCAGCCCCAACAGGAAGCAGTCTTGAGGTCTACCAAGAGTCACCTCATTAACATATATTCAGTAAGGTTGAGAAGGCTTATTATGAATAACAAAAGATGTTCCTCCAAACCATATCGCTCAGGAAATTCCAAGGGTTTTAGGAGCTCTGTGCCAGGAACCAGACAAAATATAAATTCCTTTTATCACAGTATCAGAAAAAAAAAGGAAAAAAGCCTGAAAATGCTATAAAAATACAGCTCCTTTTTCCAACTACATATATGAGTGAGGCCAGATTTCCTTCATATACCTCAACCAAAACAATAAGTATATATACTGAATGCAGAAGATATTAAAATCTGCCTGTCATTTATCCTTGTAAGCCAGACACTAAAGCACTGTGAAAAAAAATGTAAAACAATGTTACTTTTCTATTTGTCTTGAAATATGGAGCTTTTTTTCACAAAATATGTTATTTATGTTAACAGATGAATTTATTATTTTAAATGAATATTTTTTAAAATTGATGTTATAATTTCAAATATGGTAAGGTACATATAACCCACAGAAAACAAAAGCTCTTGGGGTTGGGGGCACTCAATAATTTTTTGAGTGTAAAGGCATTTTAAGACCAAAACATTTAAGTACTACTGTGTTATGGATTGTGTCCCCTCTACCTCCGTTCATATGTTGAAGTCCTAACCTGAGTGTGATGGGATTAGGAGGTTGGACCTTTGGAGGTAATAGGTTTATATGAAGTCCTGAGGATAGAGCCCCCATAACGGGATTAGTGTCCTTATAGGAAAAAGAGATACCAGAGCTCTCTCTACTCTCCACACAAAGAAGTGGTCATGAGAGCACACGATGAAATGGCAGCTGAAAGCCAAGAAGAGAGCCCTCACAGGAAGTGAATCTGCTGGCACCATCATTTTCGATTTCCAAACTTCTAAAATTATAAGAAATTTGTCATTTACACTACCCAGTCTATGGTATTTTGTTACAGCAATTAGCAATCCAATCTAAGACACACTGCCCCAACTTAACTGTCAACCAACTTGACCTAATTAGAACATCTAACAACTGAAGAAAACAAATTCTTTAAAAAAATTTTTTACACACCAAAAAATCAAAGATTTTTAATGTGATAATGGAGTGCCCAATTCACACATTAAATTGCTCTATACAAGGAGATTTTAAAATCAAGGAGCCATAGCCATGTTGCTCTAGGCTTTCAACAGTTTTAGCTTCTTGATAGGGTTCAGACATATACTTAGCTACATGATATGAACTAGCTTCAAGTGCCATTGTCTTTCTTAGCTTCACCAGCAAGCAGGTTAAATTGACTTAACATTGCAGCCTTACAAAGCCGACTTGCCATTGACACACTACTTTTAAGTGGGGGAATTTTCATTGTTCTTCCCACTTAAACCAACCACAATCTCCAAAGAAATGTCCTCTTGGCACCCAATTCAGACTCAAGAATCTATAGTCCAAGTTTGTATGAAGTAGATATGCAGAAGGTCTGAGATCTCTTAACCAAATAAAATATCAATTTTGAAGTGAGTGCATCATCAACATGTTGCTTTATAACATTTGTAAACCTCTAGTATCACAGCAGTTCCCATCACCAGCAAGTATACTGCTGATATAAACTAACTGGCTGTATAAAGTGACTCAGTAATGCTCCAGGTACACCAAACACTTCTCTTTTGTCAGTTTGTCACTTGAGGACATACATACTGTTTTACTAACAACATCTGCAGGGTCAGATAAATTTTGCCTTCAATGCCACATGGAGACTCGCTTCTTCATTGGCTTCATATGCAGATATAGAATGAGGATTAAGATACAACTGTGACTTAATCTGGGCTGATACTTTAGGCAACTAGTTCATGTAGAGGTAAATGTTGATATTCTATTTGACAATAGAGTGAATAAATTAGAAGATGATTTTGTACAAAATATTGATTTTTTTCCATCACAGCAGGACTTTCACTATAAAAGAGTAGTTGTATCTAAAAGTACCTAAGGGAAAACCTTGCTGTAACAGCTTAAGTGTTAGGCAACACTCTTTCATTTGGCTTAATGCACTGGCTGTAATTATATTCACCTGTGCCTATAGCGTCCTGCCATCCAGCTCTTTCCGTTATACAAGCAGCCAATGAATTGTTAATTTCAGTCATTCTGAATGACTAGAAATTAAATTGAAAAGTTGATTAAGTATTTCTTTAACAATATGCAAAATCGTTGCATACTGTATGTGTCTCCCTGCAAAATGTACTTTTAAAACATATGCTGGTTCTGGTAAAGCAATAGGTTTGGCAGGGATAAGAGAAGGACTTGACGATTCTAAATTTCTTGGTTCAGGTTCATACAACTGTAGAAGCTCACTCAGCAAAACCTAATTGTGCTGCACTGTATCTAAACACCTTTTCATTTTGTCCCAATCCAGTCTTGTATTACATACCATCCATCACAGCATAAAAAGCAAAAATGGTCCTATAACATAATCTGTTATTACCGTTTCCTTAAGGTCAAGCTGAATCTGCTTCACTTATACAAACTAGTAAAACGCTTGACACAGGATTTATCTCACCACGTTTGTAATTCATTTAAAGTCCTTAGTGGTTTTTTATTTTATTTTTCTTAATTTTTATTTATTTTTTTGAGGAAGGACAGGATATGAAATAGATGAAAGACCTTTGGAAAGCAATGGTTCTGGAAAATTACCCGTTATTTGTATAACTTGGATGCCATATTTGACAGGCTGTAACTCTGAGGAATGTGCTATGGGTGTAGTTACCATCTGGGCTGAAGACTTAACTGGCAAGTTCTTTTTCAGCGTATGAGCAAACCTAGGGACCCAGAAGCTCTGAAACCAGTCATTGTTGGCATATATTTTCTCACCAAAATTGGCCTTCCTGGCCAGACCCCGCAGGCCCACTGTAGGCCAAGGGGCTCACCAGTTGACATCGTTGCTTCAGAATATACATTCTTTTTAGTACACTGGGAACATTTTCATCAAGACAGTATATGCAAGACAATAAAATAAGTCTTAATAACTGTTAAAAGATTGAATTTATACAGAGTATAGTATCTTATCTAACGACATGGAATTAAACTAGAAATCAATAAAATGTATCTAGAAAACCTCTAAATACTTGGAATTTAAACAACAAACTTCTAAATAACCCATCTGTTGAATAAATTACAAGAAAAATTAAAAAGTATTAAATAAATGAAAATAAAAATACAATCTACCTAAATGTGTGTGGTATGTAGCTAGAGCAATGTTTAGAGAGAAAATTAAAGCTTTATATGCTAGCTTTATAAGCTTATATTAGAGAAAAGGTCCAAAATCAATTATCTAAACTTCTACCATAAAAAGCCAGAAAAAGAATAAACTAAACCCAAGTATGTAGAAGGAAAATAACAAGAGCAAAAATCAATAAAATAGAAAATAAATAAACACTAGGAAAACACAATTGAACCAAAAGCTGGCTCTTTAAAAAGATCAATAAAATTGATAAATCTCTAGGTATTATGGTCAAGAAAACTAAGACATATATTCTCAATATGAGTAATGAAAAAGGCATCACTATAAATCCTATGTAGATAATAAGGGAATATTAGGAACAACTTATGGATTTCCTGTAAAATTCTATCTAATATTTAGGGACAAAAAAATACCAATTTTGCATAAGTTATTTCGGAAACGGAGAACACCTTCATTTTATGATGTTAGATTTACTGACAGAAAAAAAAAGACATGCTAAGAAACTACAGACCTGTATATCACTAATAAATGTAGATATAAAAATCCTCAACAAAATATTAACAAATTAAATCCAGCACTATATAAAATGGATATATGTCATGACCTAAATCTTAAGAAGGCAAGGTTTTCTCAACATCCAAAATCAATCAGCATAATTTGCCACATTAATAGTATAAAGAAAAACTACAATCATCTCAACAGATGCAGAAAATGCATTTGAAAAATTTAACATCTATTCATTATAAAAAAAGCCTCGGCAAACTAAAAATAGAAGAAAGGTTTAAACTGATAGCAGCCATCTACCAAAAAATCTACAGCTGCCATCATATTTAATAGCAAAAGACTAATTTAATTTCTCTTTAAGATCAGGAAGAAGATAAAGAAAGATACAGTTCTCATCACCTTTATAAATATGGTTTTAGAGATCTTAATGAATGCAATAAGGCAAGAAAAAGAAATGGCAAAAGACTGAAAAGGAAGACATAAAGCTGTATTTGCAGATATGACCATGTACATAAAAATTCCTAAGGTATCAACGTTACAAAAAACTAGTAAGTGAATTTAGCAAGTTTGTAAGACATAAGAGTAATATGGCAAAATCAATTGTATTTTTATATACTGCTAATAAACTGGAAAATGAAAACTTTAAAAACATTTTAATATCATGAAAAATAAAATACCTAGGAATAAATTTAATAAAACATACGCAAGACCTGCACACTGAAAACTACAAAACACAGAGAAATTAAAGAAACCCTAAATAAAAGATTGGTTTGAAAGACTCAATGTTTGCAAGATGTCAACTGACCCCAAAATGAATTATAAATGCAATATAATATCAATCAAAATACCATCAGGCTGTATTAGAAATTGACAAGCTTTCTAAAATGTATATGAAAATGTGGAGTACCTACAGTCAGTAAAACAATTTTGAAAAAGAATGAAGCTATAAAGTTTACATTACCCAATTTCAGAACTTACTATAAATGAGTTATTAAGACAATGTGGTTAGTGTAAGCATCAACACATACAGCAATGAGAGGAGACATTCCAAAAACAGAACCACACATACACAAATTTTATCAAAGGTGACAACATAATTCGATGGAACATTATAGTCTTTTCAACAAATAGTGCTGGAATAACTGAATATTTGTATGAAAAAAAAAAGATCTATATACCATACATTAAAAAGTAAACTTAAAAAGGACTATAGATCTGAAAGCAAAACTGAAACTATAACACTTCTGGAAGAAAATACAAGACAAAAGATTTGTGACCCTGGGATAGGCAAAGATTTCTTAGGACACAAAAATACAATTCAGAAAAGGGAAGAAAAATGATAAATGAGACTTCTTCAAAATTTAAAATTGCTCTTCAAAAACACCATAAAAGAATGAAAAGGCAAATCTCAGACTGGGAGGAAATATATGTGATGCTTATATTTAACAAAAGACATCCCAAATAAAAAATTCTTACAACTAATTAATAAAAATGCAACCTGATTTTTAAAGTGGGCAAAACATTTTTAAATAAATAAATAAAAATAAATAAAGTAGGCAAAAGATTTGAACAGACACTCCACAAAAGACATACAAATGGCCAATAATCACATAAAAAGATGTTCAACATCATTACTTATCAGGAAAACATAAATTAAAACCACAATGGTATACCACCACACATTCATTAGAATAGTTAAAAACACTGACAAAACTAAGTGTTGGCAAAAATATGGAGCAACTAGAATTCTCATAACCACTTTGGAAAACGGTGTAGCAATTTCTTATGAAATTAAATATTCAACCTCACAACCTAGCAAGTGCACTCCTAGGTATTTATTCAAGAGGAATGAAAACATTTCCACAAAAGACTATACATAAATGTTCAAAGTATCTTCTTTCATAATAGCCCCCAAATGAAAATAACCCAAATGTTCAAGAACAAATCATGTTTATTCATGCAATAGAATACTACTCAGCAATAAAAGGATATAAATGCTAAAACAATATGAATAAACCTCAAAAGCCATTTTGCTCAATAAATAAATAAATAAACCAAAGGGTAGATATTATTTGGTTACGATTACATGACGTTTTAGAACAGTCAAAACTAACCTATAGTGACTGCCTAGGGTGGGGGCAGGAAATGGGGAAGGCACAGGAGACTGGAGTAGTGTGATTACAGGGGTGTATATACATCAAAACTCATCAAACTGTATGCTTAAAACAGGTATATTTTATTATATGTAAATTAAACTTAAATAAAGGTGATTTTTTTAAAAGTTGTTTCTAGGGAACAAACTGGGGTAAAGTGGTGCAGAAAGTCTATAATTTCATTAAACATCTTTCTGTTCTATTTTAAAACCACATGCATGTATTACTTCATTATTCTTTTTAATTTAAAATGTGTCATCATAAATACCAAATATAGCATTTACTCTTTTCTAGGACATACAGCGTAACATGTACACTTAAGATAAAATTGCCTTTAATTTTCCAAATTAACATTGATAACAAAAATACAAGGCAACAGAATGCAATAGTCAAAGGGACATGTGTTTGACTCCTCACTCCATTAACAAATTATTTAACTTCTTTGCACTTTAATTTCCTCAACTGTAAAATGGAGGTAATGATAAAATCTACCTTAGAAGGTTACTGTATTGACTATCATAAATAAAGTATCTGGCACATTGGGAAGGTCAAAAATATTAGTTCCCTTCCCCATTCTTTATATTACCTAATTATTTAAGATATAAATGCTATCCACTCTACTTATCACAATAGTTCCGTTAATTATCTCTTACTCTGTAATGTTAGCTCTTCCCCAAAATGCCTCTACTATTTGTGCATTAGTTGCTTACCCTTTTAGGCCTGTGTCTTTTAAACTAAAATGGTATTACTTGCTTTAGCTAATAGTTGAAGATGACCAAGGTTCTCCATACTGTCACCACAAACGCATGCAAAAATTTTGTCATTTATGAATAAAACCTAAGTAATACTTTACCTGACACTGGAAATGTTTCTAAAATTCTGAATAGAGCAAAAACTAAGCAAAACATTTAAACATTTATTTTAAAAAGCCTGTGATCATTTTTTTTAAAGTGAAAGGCTGTTCTTAATTTTTTTCCTACCCCCCTAATTTGTCTTAAAGACATATGGTAGCAACTATAAAGTAAATGAGGACAAGAATTTGCAATCACTTCCCAGGTCTTAATATTCCTATTAATTAAAATGTTCACTCACTCCAATTGTTCTTCCCCTTCCTGTTTCCCCCAAGCTCCCTTTCTTCCCCACTCATCCTTATCCCTTTCTTTTCACTGCCACATATGCAACTAGCAAACATTTATTGGGCATCTAAAACTTGCCAGCATGGTCCCAGGTATTGGAAATACTATGTTGAGCAAAAAAACAGACATAATTTCACTCCTAAAAGAATGTATTGTTCAGTAGAGGAGACAGAAAGTAACTGATATTAATCAAATCAATAAATAAATGTAAAATTGCATCTGTGATTATCAATAATAGGTAACATATGCTGAGCATTTACTATGTATCAGACATGGGCTAAGCACTTTAAATGTAATAACTCAATCCTCACACTAACCTTAGGTAATAGGATCTAGAGAAGAAAGGCAGAGTTCAGTATCTTGCCCAAAACAACTAATAAGTGAATGAACAGAAATGAGGGTCTCAAAATAAAAGGAATTTAGCCTAGTAAGGGAAGTCAAGGAAAGCTCCTCTGAGGAATTAACAACTGAGCTCAGATTTGAAGATTGTTAGCTGTAGGAGCAGATTGAAAAACCACCTAGGCAGTAGGCAGTGGGGAGCAGGGAAAGAATTATCAAAGGCCCTGTGGAAGGCAAGAGTGTGGAATATGCCAGAAATTTAAATTAAAAAAAAAAAAAAAAAAAAAAAAGAGGCTGGAAAGGAGAGAACAAGTTGGGAATATGCTATAATGGAAATGGCAGGAGGAGGGTATGCTGAGTGGATGGAAGTGAATGATCCAGGCAAAAGGTGATAGTGCCAGTGTGGATGGAGAGTAGATGGGAGTTAAGAAATATACGTAGAAGTAAATTACACTAGACATGGTAATGGACTTAACATTCGGAGTAATATAAGAATAATAATTCCTCAATTTCTGGCTAGCATAACTTAATAAATAATGGTGCAATTTATCCAGATAGAGAACACCAAAAGGCCCAGATTCAGGAAGATAATGGATCTGCTTTGGGACATGCTGAGTTTTAAATGCCTTTGAGATATTAAATAGGCAGATTATAGAGGTTTGGCTTTCAGAGTAAAGGTGGCTCTAGACAAATTTGTGAGCAATTAACATGTAGATGGTAATGAGATCGTCTTGGTCTCGAGAAGACAGCCTGGAGTCAACAAAATTTACTAAGAGGAACCTGCAAATAAGATGGGAAAAGACCAGCCAAGCTGAGCCACAGAAACCACAAGAAAAGATTGTTGTCAGAAGGAAGCAAAGCTCGAAGACTCAAACGCTGCTGAGAACTGGTAAATTGAAAACCGAAAAGTGTCTGTTAGATTTAGCGACTTGGAGGCTCTGCAAATTTCATCCAAAGTTATTTGTACAGAGATCAAGGAGGTGACTGACTGGAGCGACTTAAAGTATTGATGAGAGGTAAAGGAATTATACAGCTGAAAACAACTTGAGAAGTTTGGATGAGGATGGGGGAAGGGTGGAGACAGAGAGTGGCCTCGGGAGAGAGATGGGTGGGGGGGATCAACAGTTTATTTTGCTTCGTATTCTTAAGCAGAAAACGTTAAGCATGTTTAAAATATGAGAAAAATCCTTTCAAGAAAGGGTGATGTTAGCAGAGAATCACCAAGAGGTTCCTCCGTCCCTGCTACAACCTCCTCTCGCGTTCACGCCCCAGAGCCCCCAGCTCCTCTCCCCATTCTCTACTCTGCACAGCCCCAGGGCCGAAAGCCACTCCGACCCTTCAAGCCCGGCTCGCAGGCATTTCCTCACCGCAATGGCCCCTTCGCTCAGCTGGACCACCATGACTACGCTGCTGCAACTCCCGCGCTTCGTCTCCTCTGGGGCCCAGCCTTTACTCCCGGGATCCGCCGCGCTCTCTAGCAATTGGTCTTAGAAACTGCATACGCCACTTCCGCCTCTCGACGTGCGCAGGGCACAGGGGTGGGCCTAGGGGTGGGCCTAGGGGTTGAGCGCCACTGCATTGGCCGCTGCCCACGTGACCAGCTTAAATTCAGGGCCTAGTCGCGGGATGGTGGGGCGTAAGGGCCGAGAGCCACGTTGCGGGGCGCGTCAAGGGTGATGCGAACGCAGCTAAAGGGCGCGGATGGAGCAGTTCCGGGTGCTTTGCTAGCGGGCTCTCGGAAATATATCCCGCTCGGCTTTTGGCGGGCAGACGGTCCGATAGCCCAGAGGAGAGTTAGAGCTGCTCCCTGATAACCCTGCTGTTAAATGTAGTCGAAGCAGTGACTTGATCCTGAGCTTAGCACAGTGGGGGTTTCGGGAGGAAAATAAGACCCAGTTCCTGCCCTCAGAGGAGAACATAGTCCAGGGAGTTTCCGCTGTAAGTAGCCCTAACTCAAGGTACACACGGTATGGGCCCCAGGAGAGACAAAGTGTGCTGGAATCACAAATGAAAAATCAGGGGAGGCTTCCCGGAGGAAGTGCCATTTTAACTGAGTCTTGAAAGATGTGTGGAAATTTACGTGGTGGACGCCAAGTGAGAGCAGGGATGCTCCCCCCAAAACGAATAGCCTATACAAAAACTAAAGTGATGAGTAGCCTGGCAAGCCAGGGATAGCTTTGCGTAGCTCACGATAGTAACATAGGAAGAAGCGAGACTTGAGCATTACCTAATAGCCAAAGGTCAAATAACGAAGAGTTTTTACTGGGCTTTCCTAAATGCTAGGAGGAGCATTGATGAATTTGAGTTAGAGTACTGACATCTGTCTCAATGTGGGGGATGGATTAAATTGTGGGGAGACTAAAAGCATGGAGACTAGTTATGACACTGGAAAGAATGCCAGACAAGGCATAGTGAGGGCTTGAACTAAAATTACCTGGAGATTGAAAGAAAAAACTGAACTATGTAAGAGATTGAAATATCTGTTGATAGTTGCTGGAGAGAGAAAGAAAAATCTGAGATGTCTCTCAGTTTCTGACTTGAGCAACTAGGGTAGATAGAAGTCTAAGAGGACTGAGATGGGTGCTGTCAAATCCTTTAGCATGATACCTGGAACAAAGTAAGCTTACAATAAATATTTCTGAATGAAAGGATGGTAAGTGAGTTGGTGTGAGAGAATATAGATCCTTTCTCACCATGTAAACAACGATAGCAAAAGACCATAAGAATTGATTGTTGCTTCATGCTTGCTGGAATGAAATCTTGATTTTCTAAAATTGTGCATTTATAGAGATCTGAAGTCCTTATTTTCTTATTCATTTTATAGATTTAAAGTGGCATGGATCTGCCTGTGGATGAGTGGAAATCATACCTACTTCAGAAGTGGTCTTTGCTCCCGAAGTCCATTCAGGTTTCAATTTCTACAGCCGAGACTTTGAGCGATATCTTTCTTCACTCCTCTTCGCTTCTTCAGTAAGTGAATGAAAGCTTTAGCAGGGAAATTTTGATTTGGAAAATGTTCCCTTTTGTCATTTGCTCTCAAATCATATCTCTTTTTGATGGAAAGATTAAATTGAGATTTTTATATTTTAGGGCATTCAGCAGTTTTTGCTGTTTCCAGTGTTTTCTAACCTACTGTGATAGGAAAGATAGGGATGCTATTTTGCTTTTTTCAGTGTCAATATTATGTTTCAATAATCAGTGGCTTGCTATAGTCACTAGACTGTGAACTTTGCCATCACCCAAAGGTAGTAGATGAGATTTTTTAGCTGCACATAGAAATTCATAACCACTCAAATTTGGAAAGGACCTTAAAGGTCATATAATATAAACCAGTATTTTTCAAACTCTCTTGACTACACTCTTCAGTAAGAAATATTTTACATCACAACCTGGTACATACACTCACACACACACACACATATATGTATATACCTGAAACAAGAGTTTCCTACAACCTCATTCAGTGAATTTTTATTGATCATCTATTATGTGCTACAATCTCTAAAACTGATAAAAGATATCAACCCCAAAATTCCGGAAGCTCAACAAGTCCCAAACTGTGTAAACATAAATGAAGCCACATCTAGGCACAGCAGACTTGAACTGCCAAAAACTAAAGGAAAAAAAAAAGAGGAAATCTTAAAAACAACCAATGAAAAAAGACACATTACCTTTATGGGAGTGAAAATAAGATTAATGACTGATTTCTTCAATGAAACTGTGGAAGCCAGGAGACAATTAAATGACACATTTAAAGCGCTGAAGGGAAAACAAAGCAAACAAAACTTGCCAACCTAGAATTCTAAGCCTAATGAAAATACCTTGCAAAAGTAAATGCAAACTAAAACATTCAGAAGATAAGAAACAGTACTTTAAAGGGGAAGATAGGTAAATGGAGTTAAATTGTTGTAAGGTTCTTGTATTGTTTGGGAAATGGTAAAAGTTCTAACCGAAGATAGTAATAAATCAGGGATTCATTTTGTAACCTCTAGGATAACCACAAAAAATATAAATTTATAATCAAGTCAGTTCTCTCCCTTTCATCATAAGTTAGTCAGAATAATACATCCCAAGATGTCCATGTCCTACTCTCTGGAATTTGTGAACATGTTAGGTTACATAGAGAAGGGAAATTAAGGTTGCTGATCAGCCATTTTTAAGATAGGGTAGCCTGGATATCCAGGTGAGCCCATTGTAATCACAAGAGTCTTTAAAAGCAGAAAAAAAAAAAAGACAAGTCAGAGGGAGATGTGACTATGGAAGATAGTCATAGAGATGCAACATTGCTGGCTTTGAAGATAGAGAAAGGAATCCACAAGCCAAAGAATGTAGGCAGCCTCTAAAAACTGGGAAAGGCAAGGAAACAGATTCTACCCTAGAACCTGAATGTATCCCAACCAATACTTTGATTTTAGCACATTTAGACCCACATCAGATTTCTGCCCTTCAAACTAAGATAAATTTTTGTTTATTTTAAGCCACTAATTTTTTGGTAATTTGTTACAGCAGCAACAAAAAATGAATGCACCCCCTTTACTTTGCTAATCTAAAGTACTATAAGTAACTAGACAATTAAAATAGCTTCTTGACTGGTTGCCTATATCTAACCACAAAAAATGAATGCAACCCCTTTACTTTCCTAATCTAAAGTACTATAAGTAACTAGACGATTAAAATAGCTTCTTGACTGATTGCCTATATCTAACCACAAAAAATGAATGCACCCCTTTTACTTTCCTAATCTAAAGTACTATAAGTAACTATACGATTAAAATAGCTTCTTGACTGGTTGCCTATATCTAACCTTACCTACTTTCAAACTATTTTCTATACCACAACAGGAATCATTTTTTTAAAACACAAATAAGATTTATCAATCTCGCTTGAAATCTTTCAGGAATTTCTTTTGCTCTTACAATAAAGACTAAAATTCTTACTGCCTATTTTTCTGGCCTCTTTCACCACACTCCCCTTTCAGACATGTTGGCCTTATTTCAGTTCTTGATATGCACTGTGACTTTTTGTGCCACATGGCCTTCACTCATTGTATTTCTATTGCCTGAAATGCTTTTCTTAGCTCCTCTCTACTCCACCATACCCTGAGAACTAATTCTGCTTATTCTTCAGGATTAGACAAATCTTTCCTCAGAAAAGATGTCCCTGAATCCTAGCTAGGTCATCTTCATTTTCTTATATAACACTGCATACCTTCCTTTTTTATATTTGTGTAATCATTTGATTAATGTCAGTCTATGAGCTCCGTGACCTTGTCTGTATTCGTCTTTCTGTAGACAAGAGCAGTGCAGTGTTAAAAAACAGGTACTCAGTAAATACTTATTGAAAGACAGTTTGGTAACGTGTATAAAGCTCTTAGTTAATTGACTGGTACATATTACTGTTCAATATAACACAAATGAGAGCCTCATCTATATGCAAATACATAAACATGTATGTTTCAGGTTCAAGGTTGATGTTTTATCTGCATACCAGAAACTACCACGGTTTCTTTCTAGTTCTTTTTATGTATTCTCATTCATTTGTAGATAAATATGCACACCTTTTTTTATTCTCACTTTTTGTTCTGTGAGGTGTTTTCCAGCATCACACTTTAATTTTTTTAGCAACCACATGATATTGCTAGTGTAATATGCCATAATTTAGTTATTCTTTTCCCTATTAATGGGCAATTACACTATTTCTAGGTTGGGTTTTTTATTTTTTTACTGTTACAAACAATGCTGCAGTGACAATTTTTATGTTTTTGTACATATATTTAGAACTTAAGATAGGTTCTTACAAGAGGGATTGTTGCATCAATGGTTACAAGCATTTTAAATTGAATAAATTTGTCTTCCAAAAAGGCTTTAGCAGTTTACCATAAACAGTATATGAAAATTACTTTCCTATATCCTCACCAACATTAGAAAGCAACTGACTTTAATTTTGCCAACCATAGGACAAAATAATCTCATTTAATTTGCATTTTCTGATTACTAGTGAAGTGATGCACTATTTCTGATGTTATAGCCCATTAATATTTTTTCTGTGAATTGTTCATTTGTATCATTTGCCCATTTTTCTAGTGAGTTGTCTGTCTTTTATTAATTTATAGGAGATCTTTTTAAATCTGGCTGTGTAATTCTTTGCTATCTTTGTTACTAATTTTTTTCTTAGTCTATTATTATCTTTTTCTACTTGACTTATGGTGTCTTGCATTGTATATAAATTGTGTGTATATGCTTTAACTTTTATACAGCCATGTCTATCATTTTGTTTTATGGCTTCTGGATTACGTGTCTTACTTAGGATAGTCTACTCCAAGATTATAAAAATATTCTTTATTTTCTTCTAACATTTTTTGTACTTTTGCAATTTCATTTTAGTTTTCTCATCCACCTAGAACTTATTTTTGTGTATGATGTGAGGGAGTATTCTGAGGTTTTTTTCCCAGATAATTTTTCCGTAACATTTATTAAATAGTTCATCCTTTCCCCAGTGCTTCAAAATGCTACATTTATTAAAAATTAAGTTCCTACTTATCCATAAATTTGTTTCTAGATTCTATTTCTATGCTAAAACCAAAGGGTTTTAATTAGTGACTTTACAGTATATTAGAATTCTGTCACTTTCAAGCAACAGAAACCTGGCTCAAATTGGGAAATTTATGGGCTATGAAACTAGGATATCCAAAGGCAGATCTATTTTCAAGCAGGGTTATATCCAGGGGCTCAAATGATGTCATCAGATTCTTTGTTATCTCTTCATGGGTCAGACAGACTCTTTCTACCCAATGGGCACCATAACTATTGGTAACCCTGGGTACATTCTGATAACTTAATAACCACAAGAAAAGAGGGCATCTTTCTTGAGAGTTTTGGCTGAAAAGGTCTGGGTTGGATCCTGATCAATCTAACTTTGATTACCTGAGCATCCCTTCAACCAAAGGGGTAGGGTAGGATTCCTCTGATTGGCCAGGCCTGTATCACATGCCCAGCCCTTTTATGCAACTGAAGTCAACCCTATTTCAACCATAAGGAATGATTTCTCCTCTGAGATTTCATTACCAGGCATAGTGAGAAGGAGCAGTCAAAAGCAAGAAAGTCAAGTACAAAAGTAGCTTTGATATCTGGTAAACCAGGTTCCCACACACACATACTTTTTCAAGATTTTCAAGTCTATTATTCTTTTTCAAGATTTTCAAGACTATCTTGGCTATTTTGTATACATTTTCCCCATATGAACTTGAGAATTGACTGTCAAGTTCCATAAAAAATGTTGCTGGGTTTTTGATTGGGATTGTGTTGGATTTATAGATTCATTTAGGGAACTTAACATGTTTACAAGATATTAAATTTCCTCATCCAGGTAAATAGTATGTCTTGCCATTTGTTCAGGGTTTTTGTATGCACTTAAGTAAAATTTTATTGTTTTCTTTGTATAGATCTTGAACATTTCCTCTTAGATTTATTCTTACTTATCTAAGATTTTTGTTGTTATTGTAAATAAGACCCCCCCCCCCGCCCCAGTTACATTCTCTGATGATTGGTGGTGTAAATAAAGGCCAGGAACTTTAAATCATCTTATCATTTGGGTCACCTAACTGTACATTCACATTATTTTTTCATTTTTAGGCCAGTCTACTTAGAATACTTAGGTAAATGACTATATATGCAAATAGTAATCCTCCTTTCCAATATTTGTACTTCTTATTTTACTTTTTAATTATCATAGCATTAGTTAGACCTCCAGTGCAATTTTGACTAGTAACAGCCATTTAGAACATTTGCCATGAGTTTAATAGTACATACCTTTTTTAGTTTAAGGAAATTGTCCTATATCCTATTATAAATAGACGTTCAGTTTTATCAACATTCTTTTGAGATATTTTGGGAGTAACAATCATTTTCTTTTTTTCCTTTAATCTGTTAATGTAGGGTTTACATCAGTAGATTTACTGAAGTTGAACTGTTTTAGAGATAAACGCTATTTGGTTATCATCTATCATTCTTTTAACACATAGCCAGATTCAATTTCCTAATGTTATTTTTAGAATTTTTACATCTATGTTCATAAATGATATTAGCCTACATGTTCTTTTTTTGCTCTATTTGTCAACTCTTGGTATCACAGTTATGGTAGTCTCATAGCATGAATTTGAGAGCATCCAATCTTTTTCTCTGCTCCGAAATAGTTTATATAATGTAGGGATTATTTAGTTCCTAAAAGGTGGTAGAAAAATCCTGTAAACCTATGTAGACCTGATGCCTTATTAAATAGAAATATTTTCCTTTTCTATCAGAATAATTTTTATCAGAATAATATGCATATAGTATAAGAAGTCGAATAGTACTTCAAAGCCTATAAAGAAAAACATCCCTCTGTCTCACTCTTCTTCATTTCTATTCTCCAGAGACTGCTATTTTAAATTATTTTAACTGTTTCTTCAGGCATTTAGTTTCATAGTACTAAATAGTATGCTAATACTGTTGTTTCTTGAATTTTTAGTTTTAGATGTCAAATTTAGCTCTCTTACCCTGAACTCACATGTATGTATGTACTTGGTTTTCCTCTCATTCTCCCATTATAACTGTATTATAATTTATAATATAACATAACCAATAGAATATGATATTGGTTAAACCAATATTCAATACATACATCATATGTCTATGTAAATATTACATGAACCATGAAGTATACTTTGAATTACATTTCCTTTCTTGTACAACTCTTATTTCCTCTGGAGTTAATAACTGCCTTCATTTTATTTGTCCCATGTATCTTCAGACTACTTAAGAACAAGTTAGAGGGATGGCAAAAAAAATTTAGCTCTGAAGAGCTGTTTTTAAGGCTATTCAATCATAATCTAAAGTGACCAAAAAAGATTTAAACTTCTAATCTCCATGTGCATGCTCATTAAATAAAAATATGAATTGGGCCTTTAAAACTTAAAACCAGGCATATGCTTTTCTTTCTTACCATTTATAGTCTTTGAGGAATGTTTTACCAAATTCGATGCCTTTCATCAATATTAAAGACCTTTTGAGAGAGATGACTTCACCCCAGTTGAAAATCTACAGTGTGTTAGGGAATCCTTAACAGACTCATTATCCACACTCATTGCCTTACAGTTTGTTTTGATTTTATACTGATTCAACTGGAATATCTTATGGTGCCAGAAAGAAAGGAAGTGCTCAAAGACTAATAGATTTATATAAAAAAAGAACACAGGAATCAGTCTGAAGAGGTTCCTATTGGACAATTTGAGCATCAAAAAATGTAATGATATAATGGTTTATAACAATGAATTTTTTAAAAGTCCATGGTGATACTCAAATAAATACATAAATAAGTAAAAGAAGGAAAGGAGGAAACACTTATCTTTATAGAAGAAATGTCAATTAATAAATTTGTAATAATAATAGAATTAGAAAATCACTATGTTATAACCCTCAGTGTAATAACTGATTCTGGCAATGATTGTCAATGAATGTCAATGAATGCTGAAACCATTAGAAGAAAGATCATTGAGAATCAAGTTATTCACATGGTCTCAAAGTATGGCCCCATAGATTACTTTTTAAGTACAATGGGAAAGGTATCTTTATATTGCAGAGATCCAATAGTCACTACTTTAACCAAGTGATCAGACTTAGCATCACATATAGTGAAAACTACTTAACATATGTGTCTCCTGATTTGAAACAAGATGTAAACAGATTTAACTATGTACTTATAGTCTTGACAAAAATTGTTTAATTTGAATCTAATCATGAGGAAGCAATGAGATAAAACCAGTATGTGGAACATTTTCCTGGTCTTGAGTCTTCAAAAAATTTAGTCATGAAAAACAAAAAAGGTATGGGACTATCTCAAAAGAGACTAAAGAGAAATAACAATTTCAGGTAAAAAAAAAAAAAAAAAAAAAAAAGATGTAAAAGACATTTTAGGAGTAATGGAAAAATTTAAATGGTATTTGATTTAGAATCAATTTTTTAAGTGCCATAATGATATTATGATATCAGGATATAGGAGAATGTTCTTATTCTTAGCTGGTGAACTTCCATGATGTCTGCACTTCCTTTCAAATGCTTTAGGGGAAAAATGTGTATATATGAATGTGTGTGAGTTACTAAGGTGTTGTTTCTCAGCTCCAATCTTCTATACTCTTTGCTGAGGCTGGGACTTTCTGCTTTGCCAATTAACTCCATGAGAGGCTTTTTGCCTCTCTACAGCTCTAGAGAGAGAAGGCAAGCCTGAAGAAGAAGGAACTTGCTCCCTTCTGTCTGCTTCCTAGTTAGAATCTACATGCCAAAGAATAAATTTGGACCTTTATCTTACACCATATACAAAAATTAACTCAAAATGGCTCAAAGGCCTAAGAGTTAAAACTATAAAACTCTTAGAAGAAAACATAAGGCAAAAGCTTTTGACATTGGCTTTGGCAACAGTTTCTTGGATATGATACCAAGGGCACAGGCAACAAAAGATAAAATAGACAAATTGGACTTCATGAAAATTAAAACATTTTGAGCATCAAATGACAATATTAACAGAGTGAAAAGCAATCCATAGAATGGTAAAAATATTAGCAAATCATATCTGATAAGGAATTAATATCCAGACTATACAGAGAACACCTAAGAGTCAACAACAACAACAACAAAATTAAAAAATGAGCAAAGGACTTAAGTAGATATGTCTCCAAAGAAGATATATAAACGGCCAATACATGAAAAGATGTCCTTAACATCACTAATCATTAGGGAAATACAAATCAAAATGATAGTAAGATACCACCTCACATTCATTAGGGTGGCTACTATAAAACAAACCCCCAACACTCTAACAAGTGTTGATGAGTGTGGGGAAATTGGAGCCCTTGCGCACTGTTGTTTCGGATGTAAAATGATACAGCCATTATTGAAAACAATGTGGCAGTTCCTCAAAAAATTAAAAATAGAATTAGTATGTGATCCAGCAATCCCACTTCTAGGTTTATACCCAAAAGAATTGAAAATGGAACTTTAACAGATATTTGCACACCAATGTTCATGGCAGTATTATTCACAATAGCCAAAATGAAAACAACCTAAATGTCCATTGACAGATGAATGGATAAACAAAATGTGGTATATACATAGAATAGAATATATTTCAGCTATAAAAAGGAATGAAATTCTGGTACATGCTACAATATGGATGAACCTTGAGGACATTATGCTAAGTGATATAAGCCAGACATAAAAGGACATACATTGTATGATTTCATTCATTTGAAGTACTTAGAATAAACAAATTCATGGACATGGAAAGTAGAATAGAGATTACCAGGGGGTGCAGAGAGTAAATGATGGAGAGTTATCATTTAATGAGCTCATACTAGTTTGGGATGGTGAAAAAGTTCCAGAAATAGATGTGGAAATGTTTGCACAATATTGTGTATGTACTTAATGCCACTGAACTGTATGCTTAAAAATGGTTAAAATGATAACTTTTGTATATTTTACCACAATAAAATTAGAAAAATTGTTTCATCTCACTTCCTCAAATTTTTTATCATAACATTCAAGAAGAAAATTTGAAATATTAAAAAAAAAAAGAACATCTCCTTGCTTTTCAAAACTTAAAATTAATTACTGAGTTAAATTTGGTACCCAAAGAAAAGAATGAATTATTGCAGCTTGGGTCTTAATTACATAGTAATTACAACAATTACAAAACATTGAGTTTATCATCATTTTGGATTAAGATTAAAGAATACCCATTGTCAGGCAAGAGTTTCGCTGTTACTACTATTCACCCTAACCTTTTTTTTGAATGGGATTTTCAGGTTTAATTTAATTTAAAACAACACAAAAACAATCAACAAGAAACAGGTTCTGTGGTAAACCATATATGCATGAGAATATATGCCTATCATATTTTCTGGACTGGGACAAATTTAAGACAGGCATTCACACCCTTTGAATTGGATAAAAGCTTTCCTAATATTTTTTTGATTATTTTGAGATTTTTTTCTATATTGTATTTACATATCAATAAAATCATATTTAATATTAATTTATTATACCTAACGAATATAGCGTTTTATGAAATTCCAATATATACATACAGAGGTGCATCATACTGAATCACAATGTAAAAGATACTTCTTATTGTGGATCTTTGTAAACAAAAATTTTAAAAATGCTTTCTAAACATTGTGCAGTTTTGATTTTCATTCCTCTTTGACTCAAGAATTGCTTAAGAGAATTTTTAGTTTCCATGCTATTCATATTTTGTTTCATTGTACTGTAGTCAGAGAGTATAGTTTAGGTTATTCTTTACTATTTCTCCTTACTGGAAAAAAGATGTATTCTCTATTGCCAGTTTGTGTATGTTTGTGTATTTATATATTAGATCAACCTTATTATATAGAGCATTTGCATACAGTACTTTTAAAAAATTTATAGGCTGAAATAATTTCAGATTTACTTGCGTCTATATATGATATGTTACCCGAGAAATGGGTCATTGGCCAGTAATTATGAGGTAAAGAAGAAAAAATTAACACTCTGTTCTCTAAATAGAAATTCCAGTCCCTATGTCTTTGAGACCACAAAATTCCCCCCATCCCACCGCCAATCATATTACATAATACATAGAACCTCATGTGTCCCAGTGTTTTGCAGGCAGTCACTCCTGTTGCAAGTGCAATGGTTAGGAGCTTTCCTTGAAATAACAAATTTGTGCTTTTTTTGTTTCTTCATGAAGATCTGAGGATGAGATGTTTTTAAAAAGGCTTTCTAGGAGTTACCTTGTGGCAAAGGACCCCGATGCTCCCCTTTTCTACAGAGAAGAAGGAAACAAAAAATTTCAGGAGAAGGATTATATGGGAGCCACAGTGCTGTATTCTAAGGTAAGTCACCTCCAGCTCAGCAGGAGGGGCTATTTCAACAATTTAACAATGCGTGTTTCTTTAAAAGATAGAGCCTTATTGCTGAATTGTGTAGCCAATGATAGCTATGTCTATAAGGACTGAATTTGGACTGAATTTGAAAAAGAAAACTTGGCAGAATTCTTCTGTTGGTTATATTTTGAAACAAAGGGTAGTTTGTATTTTGTGTCCTGAATTCCATCAAGAAACTCCTATTCCAGTATTCCTTCAGCCACCTTGTAGCAATAGGCTTATTGGGCCCCTTGCCCTGCCTTGCTCATGTCTGTCAGCTCTCGTTGAATTGTATGCCATTTTTATCTGAATGACTAATGAGGCTATTAGTTTGATAGTCCCAATTTAGAGAGCAGCTAGGTTTTGGGTTAGCCACAATGATAGCTACAACCAGTATGACTTAGGTTAAGTTAGAAAGGAAAGTTAGGTCAGTTGCCACAGCCCAGTTGAACTCCATTTTGAAGGTTATCAACAAATATTTAAAACTACGCTAACCACTACTGAGCTAGATTTTGAGGAATAGTGGCTATTGCTCCTGTTGTCTTGCTTCCATAGTAGGAACTGGAACAAGATCCCTGAGAGCCTTCCTTCTATAACTTTTTAGAGATAAATATGGACTTAAAGCAAGATAAATATGGGCTTATTGCTCCCCTGCACTGAGTCTATGATCTTGTATATTGAAAGAATAAGTGTAAATTTGAAAGTGGACCCCTACTCTGAATCTTTAACAGGCCTATGCTGAAAGTTTGGAATTCGTTTTCCAAAAACTATCAGACCTACAACAGCAGCCTCTGTAATTGATAAAAGCCCTGCTTTGAATGTTATAACAAAGTATTTAGTTGAATAATATAAGCATTAGGGAGTGCTGAAGAATTAAAATCTATTAGATGTAATGATCCACTGATAAATGGCTTAATCGTTCTTTTTCAGAGCTAATCTCTGTGCATGTGCATCACAAATGTAATCACATGAGGAGTTGCTCAAGGAAAACATGTAAAATAAAAAGTGAAATCAGACAAAAAAAATATTAAGGTTTGCTCTAGATGTAAAGAAAGATGAGCCCATTTCATGAAGCTACTATTTTGGTGATTATGGTACTTGGCAATTTTCTATAAATCTACTATTTTCTTTCTTTTTTAAAATAATATTTGTTGGTTTTGTCTGATTGCAAATGTAATATATGTTTACTTGGAAAATATAGAGGAGCATAGAGTTAAAAAAAAAATCTCAACCAACGATAGGTACTGTCAACATTTTTGCCTATATCCATCCAGCCACTTTTTCCTCTGAAAATATGTTTTTCTTTTACAAAATTGGGATAACAGTGTACTTACTGTCTGGTAACCTGCTTTTTTCCCTCAACAATTTATTGTGACCATTTTCTCATGTTATTAAATTTTCCACTAGAACATGATTTTTTATGGCTGGCTTAGTGTTCCATTATAGAAACCTATACTTGATTTAATATCTCATATTGGCAGATTATTTTGTATCATAAAGCTGCATGGAGCACTTTTCTATGTAAATATTTGTGCACATCTGCTTATTTCCTTAGGATTAAATTCCTAGAAGAGCAATTGCTGGATCAATTGAATGTACTTTTTTAAAGCCTTCGGTACTCCAGGAAAGAACTAGTTAACATCCCTTCTAGCAGAATATAGGCATGTTCATTCCTCTATATCCTAAGCAATACTGGTTATTATGGTTTTATTATTATTTTACCTATTTATTTTTGAATAGGAAATGTGTTTATATAGTTAGAATTCAAAAGGTGCAAGAGTATACAGTGTATTCTACATCCTCTGTCCCCAAGCCACTTTGTTTCCCATACCCAGAAGCTAGCACTATTAAATGTATCTTTCCAGAGGTACTTTCCCACCTAAATACAAATAATTTCCCACTCCTGTACGCACACACTTTTTTTATATAAATAACATTCTATGCACATTCTAGCACTGCACTTTTTTTCACTTAATATCTTTCAATTATTTTTACATGAGTACATAAAGTGCTTCCTCATTCTTTTTTTATGACTACATGGTTTTCTGTTATATGGATATAATAGTAATTTATTTAATTAGTGTCCTATAGACCAGTATTTAAGTTGTTTCCTATCTTTTGTTATTTCAAACAATTCTGTGATGAGAAACTGCACGTATGTTATTTTGTACATATCTATAGGATAAATGATTATATCTGTAGGATAAATTCCTAGAAGAGGTATTTCTAGGTCAATGGGGATATAGATACATACATATATGTTAAAAGAAATATGTATATTGCTAAATTGCTCTCTATGAGACCGATTTACACTCCTACCAGCAACATATGAAAATACCCACTATTCTACTCCTTTGCCACCTCCTTGTGGTATCAGTTTTATTTTTCTTGCCAAACTGACAGGTTAAAAATGGCAGTACAGTTTTAATTTGTATTTTGCTGATTATGAATGAGGTTGAACATTTTTTCATATGTTTAAGAGCCATCTCTATTTCCCATTAGAACTGTTTATATTATTTGCTTATTTTCCTATTGAATTATTCGTTGTCATTGATCTGTAGGAACTATTCATAAAGTAAAGAAATGAGCCCTTTGCCTGTAATATGAGTTACAAATATTTTTTCCAATATAATGTTTGTCTTTTGATACTGCTTTTATTAGTTTTTGCTGTAAAGGCATTTTTTATTTTTATGTGCTCAAATTTATTAACCTTTTATGACTTCTGGGTTTTGTATCATAACTAGGAAGTTATTCCTCACTCCAACATCACTTTAGACTATTCCTATAGTTTCTTCTAGGGCTCTTATAGTTTGTAAAATAATGTAAAATCTAATGTAAAATTTACATTAAGATTCTGATCCATTTAGAATTCATCCTAATGAAAGTTTTATCATGTATATAGAGAGCCAACTTTATTTTTCCTCAGTAGCTACTACTTGTCCCAATATTTTTATTAAATAATCTTCATCTTTTTTCCAGTGATATGAGATACCACCTTTATGATTATTAATTTTTGCCAATTTGGTGGTAGGAAAAGAGTAGCTCTTTTCTGATTTCATTTTCATATATCTGGCTATCTGTATATGAATTAACCATTTGTTTCCCATGTATCATTAGTGTTTTTTCTTTTGTGAATTTCTCTGTGCCACTCACCCTTTGTTATGTGCAGAATTGTGTTCTTCAGTTTTCATTTGCCTTTAGTATTGTTGTGGCTGAAGCTGTGTCTATTGCTATCTTCAGAGTGCTTCGAATATTTATTTCCTCACTTGATCTTTGCAGCTTTGCTTTATGGTAGTTAAAAATGAAGCTGAAACAGATGAAGCAGAAAGAGATCCAGTAACATTACCAGTTTTATACAGTCTTTAGTAGTAGGGCTCCTATTATCTGAAAAAATACTTTAAAGATGCCAGTTTCCATTTATACCTTTAACTGGTTTGTTGTTTTGCAGGGAATATCGCATTCAAGGCCTAACACTGAAGACATTTCATTGTGTTACGCCAATCGCTCTGCAGCCCTCTTCCACCTGGGTCAGTGTGAAGTAAGTATCGGGATGCCTGATGTGATTGAATAGGATCTGTAGGGGGTTCACTGGAGGACTAGACCTTCATCTCTGCTTCTACCTTAGAACAGTAAAATTGGGCCATGCTGCAGTTGGTTGAATTGGAAACAAATTGCATCCTCTCAAACTTGTCCTTTCTTCTGATTCATGTTACCTATCAGAGGTGATTATGTGGGGTAGTGTTGGTTGACAAGAGAATCATGGCACATTCCACAGGGCTATGGGTTGTATCCAATGGGTTAGTAGTTCTCAGTGTTGAGATCAGCTGTGAGATAAGTTGCTAATAATACTTCAGGTTCCAAGTGTTTGCAAACTATTTACTGGTTTGAGTTTTTTGTTTTAATAAGTAGAGCATGTTCAAGATTATCCCTGAAATAATATAGATCACCCTCAATATGCATTTTGAGTGGATAAGTAAAAGCTGCTCTGAAATGTCTGTGTGTGCCTACGAGGGGGTGGGCTTTGGATGAGTGGCTTTCTTCTTATTCCCTAATTGAGGTCTAAGAACAAGCTCTAGAAAGCCATTTTGATACATCCATTTTAGAATTCCATAGAAATTTAAATTATGCCCTAGAATTAAGAACTATTTGAATAGTCACAAGTTCACACTTAAATTGCCCTTTGGACTAAAAAAGAAGAGCAAGAATCTAACTCTAAGCAAGAAAGTCCCGGACTACTGAAGACAGTGATTGGAAGAACTTGTGAACATTTAACCCTTTATAACTTCCCTGCATTGGTTATTTCTATTTCCCTTCTTATAATAATGTTGCCATATATTGAGCACATACAATGTTCCAGACACATTTTTCATCTCTTTAGATATATTACTTTATTTTCTTTCTTATTTCAATGCTGTGAAGTATTATTATTCCTGTTTTCAGGTGAGAAAACTAAGACACTGAGAAATTAAGTTACTCGTACAAGGTCAACAGCTAGTAAGAGGCAAAGTCAGTATTGGAATGCAGGTCTGTTTGGCTTCAAAGACTGCCCTCTTATTCACCATACTACAATTCTTCTCTCTCTAAGACTTTTCTCCTTAAAAACAAATATTTAATAAGCTAGTTAAACATAATTTCTTTAGCATGGATTTCTAATCATTCAAAAGAGCACATGGTAGAATAAGATTTAAAGAAATAAGCACATGATTGTAGTTGCTCCATTTTTAATAATCCTTAACTTTCCTGTAGATTTTTGTTAAGACCTTGGTAGATACTGAAAAGTAGGGACCAAGGATCATTTTGGGATTTCCTTTCTGTTTTCAGACATGTCTTCAAGACATCATCAGAGCACAGATGCATGGGTATCCGGAAAGACTGCAACCCAAGATGATGTTACGTAAGGCAGAGTGTCTGGTGACTCTGGGGAGACTGCAGGAAGCAAGCCAGACCATCAGTGATCTTGAAAGTAACTTAGCTGCCAAACCAACCCTAGCAGCTTCCCAGTTTAAAATTATACAGAGAACCCTCTGTCGCCTAAAAATGAAGGTACGAGAAAAGGAGAATCTCTCAGAAACCTCCCCAGCAGCTCCAGCCAAAGCCTTTGAGAATATGGACTTAAGGGAAAAGAATAAACAAATTTCCAGTGCAACATCTTCTGTCAGCTTATGCACAGACCCTTTAAAAGGCCGCTATCTGGTTGCCACAAAAGATATTCTCCCAGGAGAGCTCCTTGTGAGGGAAGATGCTTTTGTGAGTGTCCTTAACCCTGGAGAGATGCCACCACTACATTATGGCCTGGATAGCAAGTGGAATACCAGAGTTACCAATGGGGACCTCTTTTGTCACCGGTGTTTGAAGCATACTTTGGCCACAGTTCCCTGTGATGGATGCAGCTATGCCAAATATTGTAGCCAAGAGTGTATGCAGCAGGCCTGGGACCTCTACCATAGCATAGAGTGCTCTCTAGGTGGGCTGCTTCTCACACTGGGGATCTTTTGCCACATTGCCCTGAGGTCAACTCTTTTAGCTAGATTTGAAGATGTTGGCAAAGTCATAAGGAGGCTTTGTGGTGATATTAGTAACAAGGACATCTGTTTATCTGAAAGCAAGAATCTGGTGCAAACATTCAGTGATGACCTGGGAGAGGAGAGTGAGAAAAATGACAAAACAGTTGAAACCCCAATTCCTGGATGTGATATTAATGGGAAGTATGAAAACAATTATAATGCTGTCTTCAACCTTTTGCCCCATACTGAAAACCATAGCCCAGAGCACAAATTCCTCTGTGCTCTAAGTGTTTCTGCACTGTGCAGGCAGCTGGAAGCAGCCAGTTTACAGACCCTCTCAACAGGTTCGAAATCCTCTCAGCCGAAAGCATCAGTGGCTCCTGCATTGTGTCAAGAGTTGCATATTTGGGGAGTGGCCATGCTGAGACACATGTTACAGCTACAGTGTAATGCTCAGGCAATAACTACCATACAGCAAACAGGTAAGAAGAAAACTTTTTCTGCCTTATAATATTGTTCTTGATGTAGCTAATGTTTGGAGACAAAGAACTTTAAGGGACACAGATTGGATGGTCTCGTGGGAAAATATAGCTATCTTATATTATCACAATTATGTCACTGAGAAGCTATGTGACCTTAACAAATTATTTGATCTCACTCTGCCTCAGTTTTCTCATCTGTAAAGTGAGTAGTTGTGAAGATGATGTGTTTGTTTCTAAAAATACTTTATGGAGTTGCGAAGATGGTGTATTTGTTTCTAAAAATACTTACAAATTAAAAAACCTGTTAGTCTCTTAATTTTTTATTGTGAAGGAAAACTGAAAAAATAGTTAAAGACTGCAGAAAGAATAGGGTCTGTAGTTAAGGAATCTGAATCTTAGCTCACTCATGTGACTCAGGTACTCTGTCTCTTATTTTTCCAATTGACAATTTTTTTCTCATTCTTCTGTTTAAAATTTCCAAGAGAGGAATCTGGCTGAGCACAGCTTTGCACGCAGTACCACCATAAGCTGTTTACCAGCCTATGTTTGGGCTGTCCACTGGTCAGGTGGCCAGCAATCTAGGGGCCACCTCTAGACACAAAGAAGCCTAGCCCTATTTTCCTGAACCAGATCCTATAGATAAGGCTGTTCAGGTAGATGGGGAGGTTGGATGTGCCCAGCATCACGAGTGACATCTCTATTATGAATGTACTAACGATAGATCTATTATTAGAAAAGAAATAGTGTTTCTAGTATTTCTATCATATGATCTCCATTTTAGCAGATGTCTTTTGATTTAATCAGTTCATTGTGTTTTTCTCAATTGTCTGATTAACTATTGAGGGGAGCAATTAGGTGTTAACCAAACCTAGGATTTATAGACAGATTAATAGTAAATATGGCTTAACTAAACTATACATGCTTAGCTCTTGAGCTTCTCATATTAAGTAATGTAGAATTTTGTCAACCTTTTTTTTTTTTTTAGGGGAGGCAACCCTTGGTTAACCTCACAGATTGCAAGGACCTTGTCAGTTTACAATCCCTTATTATTATTTTTTTAAATATTTTACACCTACAGCACCTGGTCTTCCTATCAACCTCTCTCTCTCTCTCTCTCTCTCTCTCTCTCTCTCTCTCTCTCTCTATATATATATATATATATATATATATATCTTTAATTTTAATTCAGCTGCCAAGTTATGTGGTATATAGGTATTTCACTAGAGGTGTTTTTAGGCAAGATTCTCTTCCCTATCTTGAAGCACATGGAACATCCAGTAGTAGCACTGGCTTTATCCCATTCTACTACAAAAACACATTGCAAACTAGTCTCCACTTTCTTCTCTGCCTTCTTTTGCTTCTTTGAGCCATTGCTATCTACTGAAATAAATCTGTTGAGTGTTTTTTCAGAATTATGTTTTCCCTTGGGTACATTCACTGGCATTTTTAAAAATATCTTTTTCATTTTTTTTTTTTCTGAATATAAAAAATAGTATATGGGCTTCCAGATTATAATGGCATGGCAGAATATTACTAACTCTTGATTCTATTGTGTCTTGCTTGGAAGATACTTATTAGAACAAAAAAAGATACAAATGTCAGAAGGTCTGAAAACTATGTAAACTGTTGTCCAGGTAAACAATAGCATGACCACTAACTCAGACTGAATCCCTGAGGCAGAATGGCAGAACCATATGAACAAAAGAAGGTATTTTCTATCCACCTTCCTTCATTGGCCTACCCTTCACAGTCAAAGAAATGTTTTTGCTCCATGTGCCTGACATTTCGTTATACTCGATATTTTTATCTCCATAGCAAATTTTGGGTAAAATTTTTCATAAGTTGTTAAGAGTGAATTTTTGGATTGTAACAGTATACATAACCAGGGATACCTGTATTTTCTGTGGCTAAAAAGGACTAGAGAAATAAATACATGATGGAAAGAGAATTGGAGACACTGGCTTTATCTATAAGGTGAATTATACATCTAATGCATAATTTATTCTTATTTATATGGTGTTTTAAATAGAAACACACACACTAGAAGCAAAAGTACCAAAATCTTAATTAACAGTGACTAATTCTGAAAATGGAAATATGGGTGATGACTACCTTCTTCTTAGAACTTTTAAAATTGAAAACACACTGTGGTAACATTATTCTAGTAAATTTAAAATGGATTATATACCCTTCCCTGTTCTAGGGGGTAAAAACATAAAAAAAAAAAAAAAACAGTTCACAGAGCAAAAAATAGGAAGATGATAAAAATGAGTCTATACTAGTAAATATAAATTGCCTAAACTCTATTAAGCGAATCTTTCAGATTGGGCCAAAAAATTTGAAATCCAACTATATTCTGTTTACCAAATTGACACCTGTAACAAAGTGTTTGGGAAAAACATGTCAGGAATTACAAGCTAATCAGAGTATTAGTATTAATATTGTTGGGGTCATTAATATAACTTTCCTCCCACTTTTCTAAGTTCTAATGGCTGGGCTAATAATCAAATTCACATAAGACAGATTAACAAGAGAAAATGTCTAAAATTTATTGTGGATGTACATGTGGGGCTGCCATAAGAATATAGCCCCCAGTGTGACCCATTGGGCAGTTGAAACTTGTTTGCCATTCTGGAGCTAAGGAGAAGAGGGGTTTGTGGTTTGGGACTTTGAGGGCAGGAAGGCAATTCATGTGGAGATGGAAAAGCAAATGTTTGGTAAATAAATGTTTGCTGGGTCATCTTTAACAAGGGGACCCAGAGAGGACTTTGAACAAATGGGCCTTGCTAGGTTCTTCTCTATCACACACTAGTTAATGTTAAATTATAGCTTTTTGTGATGATATCTTCTCTCCTGGAGCAAGTCTGCTCTCTAAATTCCTTTTAGACAGTTAGGGGGAATGTCAAAGGTTTTCCCTGAGTTTCTTGTTTCTTAAAAATAAGCAGCTTGTCTACGGCCATGCCACCCTGAACAAGCCTGATCCCGTCTGATCTCGGAAGCTAAGGAGGGTTGGGCCTGGTTAGTACTTAGATGGGAGACCACCTAGGAAAACCAGGTGCTGTAAGTATAAAAAATAAAAAATAAAAAAAAGGGATTGTAAGCTGACAAGGTCATTGTAGTCTGTGAGGTCAACCAAAGGTTGCCTTGCCTAAAAAAATAAAAATAAAAATAAAATAAAATAATAAAATCACATTTTGGGGTGGCAAACTCTGAAGGGTGCTCCCCTTGAATATGAAACAGTAGAACCCAAGGTAAGATATCTAGTAAAATAAAGAAGGCATTTTATTTTTGTAAAGGAAATTTTCCACACTGGAATATATCAAACTTAGCTCTCAAAAACAGAGATTGTGTCTACAAAACAAAAATGATTTAGTATACAAAAAAAAAACTGGCAAAAACTCCATAGTTGTGGAAAACTTTAATATACCACTCTGACTTTGACCAAACTTTATTAAAAATAAGTATCTAGAAACAAAGATAACATAATAAACGAGGCAATTCTGTAGATATATCTATCAAAACTTATGTCCTATAGATCAGGGATGTCAAATTTTTTCTGTAAAAGGCCAGATAGTAAATATGTTAGGCTTTGCAGGCCATATAATCTCTTCTGCAACTGCTCAGTTGCTACTGTAGCGTGAAAGCAACCATAGATAATACACAAATGAATGAGCATGGCGGGGTTCCAATAAAACTTTATTATGGACATTGAAATTTGAATTTCTTATAATTTATCACGTCATAAGAATTATTTTCATTTTTTCCAGCCACTTAAAAATGTAAGAACCATTCTTAGACCACATCTGTACAAAAACCGGCAGCAGTCAGGATCTGGTCCACAGGCTACAGTTTAGAGTTTACAGTCTGCTAAATACAAAAATTTGGCAAATCTAATGAAAAAATCTAGGGAAACAACCGAAGTGTCCTAAAATAGATGATTGGATAAAGAAGCTGTGGTACATATATACAATGGAATATTTTATTACTCAGCCATAAGAAGAGATGAAATACTACAGTTTGAGACAACGTAGATAGACCTTGAGATAATCATGCTAAGTGAAATAAGCCAGACAGAAAAAGTTGAAAACCACATGATACAACTTATACATGGGATATAATCCTAAAAGCAACAAACAAGCAGGACCAGAGACTCATGGACATGGACAATAGACTAGTAGTTACCAGAGGGGAGGGAGGAGGGGGGATGGGGAAGGTAGATGAAGTAAAAAGGTTCAAATATGTGGTGACAGAAAGAAATCTATGGGCGGTAAATGCACAATGCAGTATATATATGCTTTACTGTTAAATTGTACTCCTGAAACTTACTGGATTTCGTGAACTAATGTCACCATAATAAAAATAAATAAACTGTAATCTTTTAAATTAAAAAAAAAAGCAAAAAAAAAAAAAAGACAAAGAAATCTAGGGGAAAAAACTCCTCAAAATTAGGAACAGTAAAGCAGATAGAACCAATCATATAAATTCATTTTTAAATTTTAAGAATACAATATAATTTTAAACTATTGAATTTGAAAATACTAAGTAAACAACTTTACAGAAAGATATAGATTGCCTAAATTTTTCCAGAAGGAGAAAATAACTTCAAAAATCTAGTAATTGTGGAAGAAATGTTTTAAATCACCAAAATATTTCCAGAAAAAAAGCCAGATCTACTCTTTTCCATGCTTCTTCTTTGAAACTTTTAATGAGCATATTTAGCTACATTTTTAAAAAATAAAGAAGAAAAAAAATCTTTCAAAGGCATATCCATTTTATATAATATAAACTGTGCCAAGGCATGGAAGAACCTAGAACTCTCTTCTATTCATTTTGCAAAGCCAAGAATAAAAGCTATAGACCAATCTCACTTGTAACTATAGATATATAATCCTGAGTAAATCCCTGCCATATCACATCCAGCAGTTTATTAAAGGAATAATAATATGACCAAGTAGGGTTTTTTTCCCAGAAGTGCAAGAGTATTTTAATTTGGAGGGATATGAAAGAAGGCTTGGATAAATGTGGAGATGTGCCATATTCTCAGATGGAAAGACTGATGGCTATAAAAATGGCAGTTTCCCCACATTAACCTAATCAGTCTAATGCAGTTTCAGACAGAATCACAATTAGATTTTTCTTGGAATTTGACAATGATTCTAAAGTTCATCTTGAATAAGGGGATGAGAATAGCCATTTTGTTTTAAAGAGCGTTGAAGGGACTTGGTACTATCATATTTCATATCAGCTTTGAATTACAATAATTAAAAACAGTATAGTACTGATATGATAGCTCTCTAAAGTATTAGATTCTTTCTTCAAACTATTAAAAAGTTAAATATTTTTAAATTCAACCATAAAATATCTAGAAAAAGATAACCGAACATTTATATAGTCTTAGGGTGAGAGAAGCTTTCTAAAGTATATAATACCAAATTTAGGAAATTAAAAGATAGCTACATTTAACCTGAATACTAAATTTCAAAACACTATAATCAGTAAAGAATATAGAGAATGTAGGTGAAAGATGCTTGAAGAAATGAAAACATTGGACTGAGTTGCCATTCTGGATGTACCACTAACTCTCAGTATGAACTTGGTCAGGTTGCTTAATGTCTATGTGTCTCAGTATTCTCATAAGGATAAAAGAGAGGACTGGATGAACCTCTAGGCTTCTGGGGAAGATTAGTTACAAAAATGACCCCAATGATTTCTCCCATCCCTGTATGTTTGTCCCTTTGCAACTTGACGTTGCTTTTTCTCCCATCAAGAGATAAGGTACTCTTTCCCCTACCCTTGAATCTGGGCTAGCCTTGCAATTTACTTTGACCAATGGAATGCAGTATAAGTGACCTTATGTGATTTCTGAATCTAAACTGTAAGAGACCTTGCAGCTTCCGTTGTCACCTTAAAATGATGATGTGGGCATCTGAACAAGCTGGGCTAGCCTCCTTGAGGATAAAAAACCATGTGCCAAATGAATGCAATCATAAAAGTAATCCCAGGCAAAACCAGCAGAAAAATGTTCAGCTGAGCTCAGGCAGAGTTGCTGGCGCACAGCATTGTAAGTGAATGAAATAGTTGCTGCTTTAACTCTCTCCACCTCCGGAAATCCATGATCAAAAATTAAAATTTGAATGACAAAATGAGAGAATGTTGCTAGCATCTATACAACTCTTAAAATCTTTTCAAAATATCCATAGTGATGAAAATGTTCTAAAACTGGATTATGATAATAATTGCACAAGTTATATAAATTTCAAAAAAAAAAATCGATTGAATTAGTACACTTAAAATAGGTGAATCTTATGGTAGATAAATTATATCTCAGTAAAGCTATTAAAAATATACATAAGCAAGCATTTTAACAGAGAAGTAATGAAGGTGATCTGGTCTAACCTTTCTCTAGTAACAAACAAGATAACCATTTTTGCCTATCAGAATTGCAAAGTTGCTTTGTTGGTTTGGTGGTTGTTGTTACTATTATTATATGCATTTTAAGTTAGGATGTAAGGAAATGGCCAAGGTATATTAACTGAAAAGAAGTAACTTATAAATCACTGTGCTCCATATTGCCAATTATGTCAAAATTTCCATAGGTAGGCTAGAAAGAAGACTGCAGGAAAATGTACCAATATGATATATACCTGGCTGATAGGCTTATACTTGACTATTATTTTCTCTATAATTTTCAGTTTAAAATTTTTTCTGACTACCATATATTCCTTTCGTAATTTTAATTTGTTTTTTAAATAATAAAAATAATTCAAATGATTCAAACATTTTTTATATGAATATTTTTAAGGCACTTGATCCATATTGCAAAATTTCCCTCCGGGAAAGTTCTACCAGTTGCACGCCCGCCAGCAATGTTCACTTTAATTTTTTTATTTTAATCTAATTTTGTTTTAGTCTGCTCATATTTCTAATCTTGTCATATCCCTTTTTAATATTTCTTTGGGGTTCCAACAACTCCCAATTTAGTATTCTCATTGAATTTCATTAGCAGCTGTTTCATTAGTAACACAGAAGGATTAAAGTGTTAACTAGGATAGACTTTGACAAAAACTTGTAAAAATGTATGTTATTATCTTTGAATAAATCCTATTTAATCAAAATTCCTCAGAAATCTGTCTTTGGTACTTAAGGAACAGAATTAGCCACTGATAATATTCTAGACCTTAGTATGTGTGGTTCTATCTTAGTGGAAATGCACATAATGTATCTGGATTCACGTCATAACAAGGCTTTAGTGAGGTTCTGTGTAGGTTCAGATCAATTCACTACACTTTGCTTTCACTCTTCAACAACCAAGACATCTACCTTCAGTTCGGGTCTTTGATCATTTGATATACACACAGATTTCATGTTTTGTAAAAATATCTACCAGAATAGGTATATTCTGGAAGTATTGTGAATAAATCTTTTTTTCTTTACTTGAATCCCATTTTCAATGCACTTGGGATATTAGCAAGGTACACTTTTGGTAAAAACAAAAAACCATTCCCTCTTTTTTTATGCATAAAATGTCACATATTAAATTTGATTGATAAGGTGCATACATACATACTCTCACTTTCTATTTATCTCTACTGATAGATGACTAATGCAAAATATTGAATAATTTTTTTAAAGCAATACTTAATTTTTTAGAAATAATTAAAGACTTAACTCTGACATACCCCGTTCAGTTCCTAGGCCTACTTCTGTTAGAAGATAACCTATAAATAATTCACGAAGCTGACATTACTCACTGTATTGTGATGATTTTTTCTGGGAAAATCTTAGCAGCTGTTCTAATATAAATTGCCAGTTATCAGTAGTTGGGAATGCAAGTCAACTTTTAATTATGCAGAGGCTGATTATTCAGACCACAAACTGTTCGTGCCCTGTACTGCTCCTTCCTGCTGCCTACCTTTTAGCATTTTCACTGCTCATTAGCACGTATACCAGAAGAGAAGCATTAGACAAAGAGGGGGAGGAAACTAAAATCTGTTAAGCACTTAGGAGAAGCTCTGATGAAAGATTTCAATACAATTTGTAGAATTGTTGACTAAAATTGAGTCATTTGGATTCTCTGTGAATTTTATACATTCTATTCTTGTCCTCCATAGCAACAGATAATAGAATGGTCTTCAGAGAGACAACATTATTCATATATTTCATGTTTTCCTTTCTAGAACATTTTCACATGATAGTTCATGATATTTTCTCTATTCATTACCTTTGTACCTAGACTATGTTATTTCTTTAGAGATTAGTGTATTGAGATTCTTGGCATATACAGTGATACCACAATTATCTGATGGTTTTTCAGTTTTCCAGAAAACTGAAAGTTTCCTTTTAAATACCAATATCTTTCATATTTATCCAGTTTTGCTAGAAATATAATTTCCTCATATAAACCAAGGCCACTGAACACAATTTGAGCCTTTCTGGATGCTCTAGCTTATCTCTGTTGTGCATGTTGCTGAGATATGTATAGCTATTACAAAAAGCAATGCACATATACTGCCAGTCTTAGGAACCTCTGGTTAAGTGAAATGTTGTAGTTGTAGTAAAATTTGAGTAGTACAGTGTTTTTGTTTATTCTAAGGCTGTTATTCTTGTATAAGTTGTTTGCCTCCTCCTCCAGCCTATCACCTGTTTCTTATTCTGTTTCTAGACTGTTGTGGGATGAGAAACTGAATAACCAAGCCGGTTAGAACTGTGGCTAAAATAAGAGCAAGTAGGCCTGCAAAAGAGTAAAAGAACTCACATATGAAGATAAGCGAATGAACTGTGGTGCAGAAATAGCCTCGCTGCTTAGAGGCCTTTTTGTTCCTTCCTTCCTAATATTCAATCACATAGTTAAATTGCTGGTTAATTGTGTTTCAAATAAGAGATTGTTTGGAACATGAGACTTATTTATCTTAAATAAAGCTAGTCCAGAGTTGTTGTTTTTTTTCCCCAATAAGAAATACTGCTTACTGGTTTTCCATAAAGTTGGGACAAAGGGCAGAACGAGCAGGTAAGCACAAGAACTATTGATTTTGTTAAATATATAATCCTGTTTAGTTTGGGGTAGTAATTAGAGTACTTGTTCTGTTGACCAACCAAAACAGTTAAACAAAAGAACTTAAACCATAAAAATCTTTGGGAAATAACCTCAGCAGGTACTCTGGTTTCCGTGTCCTTATGAACTTCATGAAACTGTCTGCCTAGAAAGCTCTCTACTGATAATTCGTTTTTTATTATTTTTTATAAATTTTAATCTTTGGTTTTTTGTGATATTGAGACACAATTGTTAGGTTCTAGGATTCTGGTGGACTTTTTGTGTGTTCATTTGCTTTGCTTCCTGGGGACCAGAGTTTGCTGTGAGTCATGTTCCATCTGATTTATAATGGATCTGGCTGTGGGGCTGTGACTCAGATGGGCTACAGGCCCAATTGCCCAGCTCATCTCCTGAGGAATGGATGGCGAGACCAGGACTAATGTCCTGATACATTTTTCCTTTTTCTTCTTGCACTTTCAGGATCTAAAGAGAACATCATTACCAACAGCAAGCAGGTTCGCCTTGCCACAGGCATCTTCCCTGTTGTCAGCCTCCTGAACCATTCCTGCAGCCCCAACACCAGCGTGTCTTTCATTAGCACTGTCGCCACTGTTCGGGCATCAGAGCAAATTGGGAAAGGGCAAGAGATTCTCCACTGCTATGGTGAGCCATCCTTCCTCACTACTGCCTACTCTTGTCCAGCAGAAAAGGACAGAGTGAATTAGAATGAGCAAACAACTGGGCAGGTGCCTTCACCCGTACAGTGTTTGTTTCTTAGAAGAGGCAGTGCACACTTAGGAGGGAAAAAAAGCCTTCTTACTGGGCCCTGTTGTCTAAACTATCATGTATGCCACTGCTTAATTCCCACAAACTTTGTATTCTGAAAATGGGTTAGGAACAACTTTTCAGCTTCTTTTTCTGCCTGTTCCTACAACTTGGAAGCTTATTTCTATATCTAGTTCCACAAATGTTTGAGTAAAGGGTACCTGTAACATGATAAATAACTGACCAGACCCTCTCCTAAGCTGAATTTTTTAAGGTAATGCTTGACTCTCTCTTGCTTTAAATATTGGCCAAGTGTGATCTCACTGCAGGGCCTCACGAGAGCAGGATGGGTGCTGCTGAAAGGCAACAGAAGCTGAGGTCTCAGTATTTCTTTGACTGCAATTGTCCAGCTTGTCAAAATGAGACGCACAGAACCACTGTAGAGTCCAGGTGGGAAGCATTCTGTTGTAGCCGCTGCAGAACACTCATGCAGGTGAATCTCTCCTCTCCCTTCTCTTCCTGACTTCTGGAGTTCAGTTATCCAGGGAAAGGCCATAAATCTTAAGGAGGAAGCCATCTGGGCTTATAGGTGCTGAGAGCTGTACTCTCTCTTCCCTTTCATCCCACTTTCTCCACTCATTGATTTACCCTCTGTAGGAACCACAGGGAAAGGTTGGACTTAATAATTTTTCAAGAGAAAGATTTGCAAGAGCAAATAATAGAAATTCCCACGTAAACTGGCTTAAGGGGGGAAAAAAGACTGGGAATTTATTTGCTCAAGTAAATCACTAAAAGGTCCTAAGACAGGAGTACTTCAGTTACAATTTGATGCAAGGGCTTGTAATATCACCAACACCCAACTTTTCTCTCTACCTCCCTCAGCTCCATTTTCTCTGTTAGCCCCATGCTCAGACAGACTTCCCTCTTGTGGTGGCAAGATGACCAAAAACATGCTCTGATCTAATAGCAGTCTGGGCAAAACTGTTCTTGAGTTTCAGTGACCTGTGGCTAGAGGAAAATGAGAGCAAATAGTTTTCTTCTAGCCATTTGGACCAGAGGAATCAGCCAGATCTGAGCCACATGTTCACCCCCTCAGCTACCAGCACTTGACTATGGGAGGGTGGGAGAGGATCCTCAGGAGAAATCAGGTTGCTATTGGCAAATGAGGGCATAGATACTAGCATGTAATAAACAGCAAATATCTATCTCAGTGATTTTCTCTTCTGCCAGGGGATACAGTATTCTTAGGGGAACTCTAAGTGGAATGTAGAGCTGGTTTATTGGAAAGCTAAAGTTACAAACCCAAAGTTAAATGCGGGGAGGTCTCACCTAGCATCTTTTCCTATTAGTTTTCTTATGGCTTTTTCAGAACCACTAGAAATGTGTCTGTCAAAGTCCTGGCCCCAAAGAGAGATGCAAGAGGGGATATAGAGCTGGAAAAAAATCGTGGACTGTACCAATTTAATTTTGGTTGCAAAAATTAAGTCTCGGGGAGACTGGCTGCTGCTTTCATTAGAATTGCTGCTATCAAACCAGATTCAATCAGGCTTTGATCAGGGTATATTATCACAGGAGTCTCTTTCCCCTTATAAGGTTAGAACCTATGGAGTGATCCTATGATATAAGCATGTCAGTATTGCTAACTGACTCTGGTATAGAAATAAAGATAAAACTGACTTCCACAGGGAGATGACGTGCTGAGCTGTGGCAACACATCTTGTGCAGAAGCAGTCAGCAGGGATCACCTAGTCTCGCAGTTACAGGACCTTCAACAGCAGGTTAAGATGGCCCAGAAGCTTCTCAGAAATGGTAAACTAGGTGAGACTGGCTCCTTGCTTTGGTCCTCCAGCCCCTTCTCTTTTATTCATTCCGTTATCACCTTAGACTCAAGGATACTAAGAATTGACTTAAGAATTAAATTTAATTATCCCCATGACAGCCACAAGATGGCTGTGTAGGCCAAGGAGACCAAACCCTAACCAGCTCAATTTCTGTGATGTCCTTGAAACGGGCAGATGATTTAAGCCATAGTTTTCATGCATCAGATAGCTAAGTTAGCGTATCCCATGTAACTAAAAGTGTTATCCTTGCGATCCGTGATCTTTGTAGATGTCAAGAAATTCAGTGTCATTTATTTTAATTCCAAGGCCAAATGACCTAATTTTCTAGAGAGATTGTTCTGCCCTCATTAGAGCTTCATCTCTCTTCTAGAGAGCAGTAGGGCCTATGCCCAATGGATATAAGTATCCTGCTTTTTTCAGAGAAGGAGTTTTGGAATCCCTCATTACCCTTGAAAAGTCTGCCATAGAGCTTGATGTCATGGGAATTTATTTACCCTACTTTATGAAAGTTGACCTTTAGCTTAGCTTTCCAAGTCAAGAGAAATAATGACTGCAAGTGGAAACTCAGTAGATGTGGGGAGCCCTCACCCAGCACCTCTTTATATTGAAAGAGAAAACATAAGGACACAAAAGCTTTATTGGAACAAACGTGAGTTGGTCACAACCCAAGGAGACAAAGTGAAGTTTCCACATTCAGCCCTACTAATATAGAATTTAAGAGCTGTGTGCTCATTTCTAGGGCTGGGTTTGTGTCTATAATGAAGCCACTTTCCTTTGAATTGATAGAGCAAGCCATTCAGCTGTTGTTGGGGTGCCGGTATGATGCTGAGAGCTTCCTGCCAGCGGAACACAGTGCGGTGGGAGAAATCGAAGATGACCTGGCCCAGGCCTATGCTGCTTTAGGTATGGAATGTGTCTTCATTTTCGGCTCTGGGGAACAATTTTGCCTTGTGTGATGGTTATGACCCTGGCCTCATCTGGTTGGTTATCTCTTAGTCTTTCAACTGAAACAACTTTCCATTTAGCTTTCTTCACCCTGAAAATGTTCATCCACAGTTGACTGCGGTTCTTTTCTGGAACCAAATTTTTCTTTCTTTACAGGGGACTGGCAAAAGTCAGCTGCGCATCTCCAGAAGAGCCTCCAAGTGGTTGAGGTTCGCCATGGGCCATCCAGTGTTGAAATGGGCCATGAGCTCTTCAAACTGGCCCAAATCTTTTTCAATGGGTAAGTCTTTCTTTTGTTTCCTAGCACTTCACCAGGCTACATATTGTTCTATTTTTTATTAGGCTCTTCTGTATATTACTTTTTTTCTATGGTGCTTTCAAGCATGTTGAAACTTCTTTATTTCCCCTTTAGGATCCTTTCCTTCTGTTTTGCTGACAAACTTGAAGCTTTAGAATTTCCTCCTGAGGGATATGAGTAAAGCTCTTAGCTCTGAAGGGAGTTTCCCAGAGAGAACTGCCAAGCAGCCCCACCACCCACATCATAGCAGTTCTTCTCAGTCCTCCTTGGTTACTCACACCTCCCTTGGCACTCTCATTCTCAGCACCCTCAGCTCCAGGAACTCTCCCTTCTCCCTAGTCCTATTCCTTTTAAAGCAGTTGCTTTCAACCAAGAGTAATTTTGCCCCCCAGGGGGCACTTGGCAATGTCTGATGACATTTTTGATTATCATGACTCAGAGTGGAGGCCAGAGTTGCTGCTAAACATCCTACAATGCACAGGACAGTCCCCACAGCTAAGAATTGTCCAGCCCCAAAGGTCAATGGTGTCAAGGTTGAGAAACCCTGCTTTAAGGGGTGAAAGGAAAGAACCATGCTTTAAAGGTAAATAGGAAGGTTAAAAGGAAAGGTTAAAAGTAATGAGTTGATGTCTCATCCACTTTTGCAGCTGAAATCATTGGGAGGCCCTAATTTCAGTATTTCTGGATGGAATACCTCCAGCCTTGATAATGCTGCCATTAGTGTATATTTGTGTGAGAAAGTGTTTGAAGCTTGATCCTAAAATTATGAATGATGGGTGGACCTGGTACCTGAGACATAGAGACAGTCCATTTGATCAGAGAAAGAGACAAAAGGGTTAGATCAGGGGTTGACTTAGTTACCCTAAGATGAAAACTCCCGAGTAAACCTTGGGGTAAATATATGAGTAACGCTTTCAGATTTTCCTATTTCTCAGGATCCTAGAAACTTTATACTTTTTTTCATAACTTCGTTCTTAAACTCTGCCTTGCATTATGTTTGTGAAAGTTGTCTTATTTGCCCTTCTAGATTGTAAGATCCTTGAAGACAAAAATGATCTACTTTATATTCTTCACAGGGTGTGAGTAGGCCCTCACTCAGTTAAGGTTTGCGTGATTGAATGAGTGAATTCACTCCTCTCATCTCCTTTGGTTCAGGTTTGCAATACCCGAAGCTCTGAACACAATACAAAAGGCAGAAAAGATTCTGTTGGTGCACTATGACCCTTGGAATGACGAGATCCAGGAGCTACAAAAGATGAAATCCTGTTTATTGGACTTGCTGCCCATCCCTGTGGGGCCTTCAGTGTAGGGTCCCAAGGAGACTTTGATCCACAAGAAATGAGCCAGTAGAAGATGAATTAGAGAGATTCTGTTGCAATTGAGCTGTCATCAGGAAATACAGGACTTGCCTGACAGTCACATGCCTAGTATATGAGGGGTAGGGAGGACTTGGAAAGCATTGCAGTTGGAGATATGTTCACCTATTATTTTGATGAATGTTTCTTGAAATAGTTAACTGTCCTCTAGTAAAAACTCCCAGTTCCCAGAAAAGACTTAAAACTAGTATCTGGAGAGCCTAGGCCCTTTAAAAGGAATTTTAGCTCATCTGCAGGCATCTGGATGTTAGCCTGGGGTTTTGGCTAGACGCCGCCTCACTAAATGATGATAGTCTGTTTCCCTGGAACATTCCTATGGTTTCTAGTAGTAATGAAATGTTGTGTACCACTCCAATGGGAGTTTAAACTCTTAGTAGTTGTATTGTAATTGAAAAATAATTATAAAGCAAGATTAGTGAGGCTCCTTACCTCTAGAGACGCAATTTCATTTATGATATCTAGCTTCCTCAAATCCTTTGTTAAAACTGGTGGAGTATAAAATGTGAATAGAAAAACAGATATGGGGCCATTCTATTGTTGGGAATTTTTTTCCTTGGATGGCAACTCTAAATTTGTTTTCTGCCGGTTTTCCAGTCCTTATTATCTGGCTTTCATTCTGTACTCTTGGGAGACTCACTGACCAAATACTAATAAAATCAAGCTTATAGCAATGACTTTATTATCACATGTGCCTCCTGTCTGAGTTCTGTTTATTAGCAAGCCTGAAAAGAGATGACTTTTTTTCTACTAGACCTCCCCAAGCTGGCAAATAAAAAACAGATTGCATAAGTACCAAGTAAGGAGGGAAAAAACTTCAGAAGATGCTGAGGGTAGGGCATTACTGCTTGTGGTTTCAAACTTTAGAGACAGAGGTAGGGGTTATAGTGCTCTTCTACCTGGATATGTAGCAATAGTTTAGGCCCCATTCTGTTCAGAAAGCTGGGAGACTCTCTGGGTCTGAACTCTGATGGCTAAGTGGTTCAGATGAGCTAGTGGAAAAGAATGCCAGGTCCACACTGCTTTGAGAGGTAGCTGACCCTGACTGTGCACGAGAAGTGCCTATTGGTTGCCACGGCATTATAATCAGGAAATGAATAGCCCTGAAGATTCCTGGCAGAAGCTTTTCAGGAAGTTGAGTATTTGGAACACAGCTTGTACTCAAACATTTGAATAAAGGGCAAGCAGAATCTCATTTGTTTTCCTTTCTGCTAACTCACTCTTGCAAGGCAGTGGCCAGTGAGATTTTTTTAGTAGAGCTAACTTTTTCAAGAAGAAAAATTTAGTCCTGTGGACAATTCTGTAGTTATTCTGTTCCAAACACTTGTCATGTTTCATGTTCCTGAAAAAGGTCCTGTTGTACTTTGTAAAATAGGCATACTTCCTTAAAAGGAATATGTTTAGAATTTTTACATGTCAAGTCTCATTTTATGTGTACTTGAGAGCTTCCTTTAAATGCTTTATAAAATAATTATATTCTGAAGTTATAAATTACCTCCTTTATCTGTCCACGTGTTATCCTTGTTGTCAGGTGACATTAGCTTGACTAGGGGGATATCTGTGCTTTCATTAAAACCTGAAGTCTGGTTTATTTAAGATTGTGGTGGCACAAAATGCCCTCCGAGGAGGATTAGTGGTCCTTGTGTGTAAACACCTCAGGGCAGAGAATCAGTCCCTGCCTTTACAATGCAGATAACTAAAAGTCCTTATAAATAGTAACTTTTTTCAGAGTTTAGATAGGCCTAGGCTATTAAGTACAGGACCAGCAAATTCCTAAAAGGCTATTTATCTTCATATTAAACTTACTATAGCTCAGAATAGGAGGAGGAACAGGGTAACAAAAGTTAAGGATAAAGCACTTTTATTGCAAAGTATACATTGAAACATTATAGCGGCAGCCTTCATGTAATGTATAATCTGCTGTCCCTCTAGGGTTTTCTTCTAGGGTATTTGAACATTAAACTGGAGCATTAAGTGCCCCTGGGGTCCAGAATTTTGCCTATGAAGAGAAGGGCCCCTGTGTCTGTGTCCCTCAGTACAAAGATGAAAGGTTGATTAAGGTGATAATCCAGGGGGAAGGTGAGGCGCGCAGGTTGGATTCCTGGGCTGGGGGTGGTGCCTGCCCCATCCTCATTCCACTCAAAGCCAGCTCGATGTTCCACTTGAGTAAGTTTAATAGGTTTGCCCGTGATCTTGCTAAAGTCTGGTGAATCAAACAAGGATTGCAGTTCTGCAGAGGTTGAGAGAGATTTCCATTAAAACCTTGCCTTATCCAAAGGAAGAATACAATCCTGAATCTTAAATCCTGATTCAAGGAGGTAAGTAAGCTGTGAGGTATGTAGGGCCCTGGGCTGGTTAAGGGTTAAGTGACTTGCTCAAGAGAACACAGCAAGCGAGGTTAATATTAGAAAACAGGTCAACAGACCTGTCTTGAGAGGCAGTGTTCTGAGTTCCTGTTATAGGATGTATGCTCATGGGGCTAAGGAATGAGTCTGATAAGGAAGGGAAGTTCGATCTTTCCCCCAACACTATGTATTAGAATTAAAGAATCATCCATAGTCTCCCTGCAAAGTCACAGAGCCTTTGAATTCTGCTTAGCAAGGTAGAAGGCTCAAAGACTCAACCCCACCCACCCCAAGAGCAAAGGGGTCTTGCAGACATACTCATCTCCTGTAGGGACTTAGTGACTTCGTCTTCATAACTCAGCTTCAGCTTAGGGACAGTCAGAACTGCTTGAACAGTCTTCAGTTCTCTGTCTATGTCATGAATAAACTCAGAGGTGAGGCTCTCTTCTATCAAGGTCAAATTCTGGGTCACTTTCAGAGGCAGGAAGAAGATGATACTCATGCTTCCGGTCAAGGGCAGCTGGGCAATCTGTAACAACAGAGGAAAAAGAAACCACATGGGTTAGTCCTTTGGGGCCCAGAAGCCTAGGGATAGTGCGCGTGTGCACGCACGCGCGCACACATACACACACACCTACACCTCAGCTGCCTTCTCTCCTATAGTGGGGCCCTGACCTTGCTTTCTCCAGCCCCTAATGTATTTAACAGTGTCCCTCTAGGCTATTGCTTTCTGGAAGCAAGACCTCTACTGATGTTCCTTAAAAAAGTTGACTGATATCCTTTCTTATCTTGGCCTAATACCAGCTGAAGTTATCTGATAAAATTTTTTCCTGTGGTTCTAAGGAGCTATAATTGAATTCCAGGTCTGTTTTCTCCCAAGGTTTATCTGCCAACAGTTACTGATCATCTGTTACATATGGAGCCTTAGACTAGAAATGGGAGTGTTGGGCACAACGACACAGAAGCCGCAATAAAAATGGATCCTTTGAGCAGAGGTTTTTAATCTAAGGTCCATGGGACAAATGGTGGTGGGGGCCCCAACAGCCCCTGAAATTATATACAGAAATGCATGTGTGTGCCTACATGGCATTCCTTTTGAGTGTTTTCAGGTGCTTTGTCAGAATCCCAAAGAAAACGGTTAACAACTACTGACTTAAAAGATTTTAGAATGTAAGCAGTTTGGAGTTTGTGACAGTTTTTGAAAGTTTGGCTTTGAATTCTAGAAATAAAACGTCTCCCCCCACCACCACCAAAGGGTGAGAAAAAAAAGGAGAAAGAAGGAAAGAAAGGGGGGAAAAAAGAAAGAGAGAAAGAAGGAAGGAAAGAAAGAAAGACAACAAAACACCAACATTTGAGTGCCCAGTCTGGAAGGCCCATCTCCCATTACCTTATTAATTCTTACAAAAACCTGAAAGGGTAAGTTTGGACAACTACCCACCTTTAAGAAAAAAAGACTCAGAGAAGCTGTTCACTTGCTTAAAGTAACACAGCAGGCAAAATTTAGACAGCTATCAGATCTCAAAGGTATTTCCACACCTTCTGTCTGTCCTCTCCACCCAGCCACGACTCATCCCTCTCCTACAGACCTTGCAGCTGAGATCAGAATCCAAGCCATAGCGTAAAACGGCCGTGGGGTCTGACATCATGGGGACTCTCACAGTCCTCTCCTCATCCAAGTGGAAATCCTGGAGGGAAGTCTTTCTGGAGTCAAATTTTGTTACCCACTGCCCTGGAATGAAACAAATGGAGTGCCCTGAGCCCCAGGAGACCAGAAAGGCATTGGGACCTGGTAAGACCACAGTATAGTGTTGAAAATTGCCTGGCTAAAGGACTCTTAATTGTTAGAGGCCCTGACACATCAGGGAATAGGTAAACTCAGAAGGAAATATTTTGATGTTATTGATTTGACTGTCTAGATTCTACAAATTCTGTGATGCCTGGGAGAAAAGTTAATGTGTACACTTCTGTAGTGGTGTATCTGGGAAACAGAATCAAAGGAGGTCAGAGCTGAAAGAGAACCTGACATCTCATCACCCCTCTCATAACTGAAAAAGTACTGAAGCCCAGAGAGGTGAAGTGACTTGCCAGTGCTCACACAGCAAGGTGATGACCAAGCTCCCTTGGTTTAATGTGGCCTTTTAACATGATGGTTTGTAACTGCTTCTTTCACTTCCTGGAGATCAGTGCTTCAAGTAGGGCTTTTCTCAAGGAGTTTAGAGGTCCATTCTTGCTATTGCCTGATAGGTGGTTATAAAGCATTTTAAGGGGAGGTTGCCTAAAATCCTACTCAAAACTTATCTGATTGGGATTGGCCTCACTTTGGACCCGTGGAATAGTCTTGGGCACATCACCACAGCCTAGAAGAATGTTGTTAGAGAACTAACAGTAGTTTATCAAGTACCTGGGAACAGTGCTGAGCTTGTTGTATGATGGGAGAAGATGCAGAAAGGGTGCCTCTGAAATAAGTGTATTGTCCCTGTGTTAGAGATGAGAAAATAGGCCCAGAAAGGCTATGAAGCTTGTGCAGGGCTCTACAGCCAATAAAGGTGGAGCTGGGCTTTGTCCCTTGTCTGACTCCAGCCAGAAATCTAATAGTGCCCCTGGCCTCAAATAGGCACAAGAGTGGTGGTGCTTTCTTCTCTCCACAAGCCTCTTATACTTCTTAGGCACTTGTCAGACATTTGCCTTGGATTGGATGACAGCAGATAGCCCTAAGGTAAGTGCATTTCTCAGCTCCTCCTCTGGCTCTACCTCTGGGATCTTGTTGAATTAGGTCTTTGACTTCCCCTTTTCCCACCCTATCTGACATTCACCATCCACCCTTGGCCAAAAGAAAAGTAGAAAAGCTCTCACCCTTGAAGTAAGCCACCCCAAGAAGGAGAATGCTGATTTCACTGGACATTTCCCTTGTGGACTTAGCGATTTTCCCTTTCATCTGGGCCTGCACCCAATTGTTAATCTCCTGGAGGTCCAAGCGAGAGTTCCCAGTCAGGACTCTGGGCCTGATCCCATATGACTTTTCCAGTGGTGCGACAAAGCTGGATTTTATCCGCAGTTCTGGGAAGAAATGGAGCAGAGTTAATGTACTCTGAGAGCTAAACAAGCATCCCCTCTTTGAGAGCATGCCAGGCCTAAGTTTTGGTTTACCACTCAGCAGGCCCTGACTTTCTGCCTGGCAACTTCCAATGACTTGCCAGGACTTTGTGCCAGCTTCCCCCAGCAGCACTGGACAGGGAACTACACATTTTGCTCACTGCTGTTTCTCTTCATGTTACTGCCTTCCCCCGGCCCTCCCTTCCTTCTGTCTCCCTCAGCCCACTTCCTCTTTCTGATCCTCTTTGGGCTCATGGGGCCCCTTCCTGCCCACCAGTGCCAGGCCTGGCCTGGATATACATGGCCCACTGTTTAGAAAGACCTGCTCCCACCACTGCCCCATGGAGCATAGAGCCCTACGCTCCTTAGGCAGCCTGGTCTAGCACACTCACTCTTCTCAAAGATGATTCGGGAAGCACTCTTGAGGTTCTTCTGGGGGGCTGTGATGGAGGCAAGGAGTTCCTTGTAGGTGCCGTGGATGTCTGGGTTGGTGATCAGGTCATAATAGAGAGCCCGGTGAATGTTGGATTCTGTCCGCTGTTCAGCTCCTGCCAGAAAGACAAAGATATGGGCCTCTATAACTATCTACCAGTCCCCAAATCAGGCCAGTTCCTACTATAGGACAGGGACACTATACCCTCAGTCTTTTTGTCTTTTGATACTGGAGACATTCTAGGTGAGCAAGGAATTTGAAGGCAACAGAAGAAATAGAGGTTTTCCTAAAGTAGGCTAAAGGGCATCAGGCCTAGAGAGATAAGGGTGGGAGTGAGGGGTACAAATCCCTGTGCTTCTCCCATCACAGCATTTACCAGACTGCTTTGTAGTTACCTGTTTATTAATTTCACCTGTGAACTAAGCTGTGACCTGAGTGAGGGCAAAAACCATGCCTGCTTATGTGCATATCTCCAGAACCTAGCAGAATGGCTAGCACATAATAGAAACTCATTTAAGTAATGAATGAGTGTCAAAGTCACCATGTCAGTAAGTGGTCCTGAAGCCACACACCTGCATCAGCAGTGCTCAGCTCCCTCCCACTCGGGCCAGTCTCACTACCTCTTAGCCCTCCTTACCCCCTCACCGCCCCTTCCCGTTGAAGTACCTCTGGGGCTTAGAGAGCCATAGATGTGGAGAGGCCAGATGGCAACTCTAGGATTCTAGGGCTTTCTGCCTTAGTAGGACTCACCCAGAGAGAGGGCAGAGAGGGCAGTGGCTACGCTGAGTGGAGACAAGAGCACATTGGCAGTGGGGCTCATGCTGGATCTCACGCGGTACAGATCATAGCCGAAGTTGGAGACGGCTGCTGCGAGCTTGTTCACAGGGACCTTGAAGAAGGGATCCTCCTCCTCCACTGACACCCCTGTGGTGTCAGGGGCTGGGGAGCCCTGTATTTGTGTACAAGAACCAGTGGAAATGAGTGGTGGATGACCAGTCTCGGGGCTTGGAGTGGGATTGTTTTTCAGGCTCCCTACCTGGGTATGGTAGGTTTAACCTAATGTTGGAATAACGTTGTGCTCCCTGATCATGCAGGAGCTCTCCACTAGGGAGGGGCAGCCCAGAAGAGAGATTATCTGACCAGGTTTAAATACTAGTGACCTGTGAGCTTCAGGCCTGTGACACACTTAAAAACAAAAACAAAAACAAAACAAAACAAAACAAACAAGGAGCCTTCTCCCCTACTAAGAAACCCTGTTCTCAGGCCAGACCAGGCTTGCTTACTGCTCCCAGGTCTCTTTCTGGACCCTCCTGTTAACTTCTCTATCATGCCCTGATCAGATATCACCACCTCCACCACAAACTTTCCCTGATCACCCTAATCTAAGGGAAGCTTTTCGTTTTCTGACTTTTTTTTTCAGAGTCAACTACCACTTACATATTAACTATTCACCACGTGCCAGGCTCTGTGCTAGTTCTTTTCATTTGAGTTACTTCATTTCATACTTGTTGATGTATTTGTTACCCAAAAGACTAATATATCAAAAGACTGAGTTGCTTGAAGGCAAGAACTAAGTCTTTTACATTTCTACCTATCTCCAGCACCTACAGAATAGGAGTTCAGTAAATGAAATATGTGGCTGGCCACAATGGCTCTGTAAGAATGAGTATTTTGAATCTCATTTTATAGATAAGGAAACAGAGACTCAGGTAAAAGTGACTTGTATAAGGCCACAAAACTGGTGAGAGGTAGAGCCAGAATTCAAACTCAGAACTCAAAACTAAGTCCAGGGCTCTAGCCAAGATGCCCTGGCTGCCCTGGCCCTTCATGTGACAGTCATCTCCTCCACCCCTACAGTCACAGATTAGGTTTCTCAGCATCTGCCTTTGCAACTCCACTGTGCTCCCTCTGCACAGGAAAGAGGCCTTTCCATGCTCTTACATTGGAACAAATATCCAAGAATACCACTCATTCAGTGAGACCCACAGTAGTACAAAGTAATGAGAAAAGGTCTTCACTGAAGAGACAACCCTGGTTTGTGAGAGTGCTGTGCTTTTCACTTTTTTTTTTAAATCTTATTTTTGTCCTCACTATGTTCTCTGAAAGGCAGGGCAAGACATTTTCTCTGTTTTGCTGATGGAGAAACCAAGGTCCTATCTAGGTGTAAAGGCCAGAGCCTGACCTGGAACCTGGGTATCTGCTGAGGAGAGACTGAGCTTGCTCAAGTCCCCATGCCCCCACCTCATCCCACTCTCCACTAACCTCCTCTGGGCTGCCAGCGTTGTTCTGGCAGCTGCCATGCCCGAGGAGGGCTCCAGTCCAAAGGAGTAGCATGAGGACCTGCATCCTGGGACCTGCAAGAAAGTGAGAGGTGGCAGGCTGCTTCCCTCACCCACCATCTTGCACCACCCAGGCCACCCTGGGTAGGGAACAGGAGATTGGCAGGACTAGGCACCTTCCCTTCGGCCTCCTCAGGCTAGAAGTGGACCCTCAGCTTGATCATCCCTCTCTCTTATCAACTCCCCACCCCTCTACCTGCTGCATGGCCCACAGTCCTATGGTGAACTGTGCTTTCACCCCATAGTCCATGTCAGGAGACCCACCTTCAGACCTAAAGCTCCAGGTCAGTGAAGACCCAGCAGTGGGCTCCTCTGTGTAGATATGCTCTAGCACAAGTGCACACTAAGGCTTTTCCCTGGAGGCACCAGACCAGCTCATTACATAGGATTTGGGGCAGTGTCTAGTAACCGAATGGGGCAGAACCTATGTCTCATGTAGAATCACAGAATACAGAGAACGGAGGCATCCAGTCCAGCCCTTGCTATCCCCAAGAAGTTCTCAAACTCCTTGAATTCCTCTGGCCTGGAACCCGTGGCCTCATAAAGGACTCATTCCCTTCTAACACAGCTTTGTGTTAAAAGCTCTTACTTTCATGATTAGGAGTTCTGGGTCTAGGGTCAGACAGCCTGGTTTCAAATCTCAATTCTGTGTCTTACCAGCTTTCTAAATCACAATATCTTCTCTTGTAAAATGGAAATCAAGTAGTTCTTGACTACTGTGATGAGGATTAAATTAGATAATGCCTTAATAGCACTCACCAGTGCTAGAGACAGGTGAGCTCTCCAGTGGTCCCTGAGCCAAAACATGTCACTACAACTGGAACACCAGGGTCCTCTTCTCACCTGCAGAGCCAGGTCTTCTTCCCCCTACCAGTTCAAAAATACCTCTCACACCCCAAGGACTTTATTTCCTTCAGGTTAAACAACCCTGCCATATAGTAAGACCACCCAAGCTCCTTCACCTCCCCAGCCATGGTCTCTTCTGACCCAGCTCTGGTCTGGTCCCTGGGCCCTGGAGTTAGGATATGGGGGTGGAAGGGAATAAGGCAGCTGGGGACATTCACAGATAAGATCCTCCAAAAGATCTTCTGGTTAGAAAGTGGGACAGTGTCTCAGCAACCAGGACCTTTAGTCCATGTTTTCCCTCCATCCATACTGCAAAGTCAAGAATTTATAATATGCTTTTCCTGCTACTCGCCTCCCCTTAAACACACACACACACACACACACACACACACACACACACACACACACACACACACACACTATACATACTTTTCTGACTTCTCTGAACAAATAGGAAAGCTGGGAGTGCGGTATGTAATTTTTGGCCAAAGTCCTTAAAATTAAGCCTAATAATCCACCAGACAAGATTGTAGAGCATGAAAGGAACAAAAGAAAGGATCACCTCCTTAGTTTGCTCAGTTTATGGCTGGACTGCCAGTGGGGACTAGCCTGGCTTTCCTTCTAAACCCTGATCTCGAGCTTGTGTCTCAGAGTGAGCTCCATGGAGCCCTTTGTTCTCAGGCAGCTGCTCTTCCACATGGCTGCCCCTGCCCCTCAGGGAGAAATTTTCTGTTGTCTCAAAGCTTTTTTCTGCAGTGCAAGATAGAGACCTTAACACCATCCAGGCTTATAGCCACCCTCTCCACCCGGCCAGCCCCACCCAGAGCTGGCTGGAGCCTTCCTTGCCTGAGCCTCAGGAGACTGGTTTATTAGAGACTGAAAATTTAGTGAGATGCATAGGCAACAAGGCTAGAGGAATAGTTGTTAGCTCTAGTCACTCTGGCCAGGGCAAGGAGTTGCAGTAGGAGGTGGAGGTCATTCTGGCATAGTGTTTAAGCAAACCAAGTTCACAATTCCAACGCCCTTGAAGGTGAGACCTTCTCTGTAGGAATCCCTACAGAGTCTGAGCTCAAGCCCCAGGTCCTATGATCACTGTCACCACGTGGGTGGGCTGAGGACCGAAGATGAGGTGAGGGACCCTGGTGGGAAAAGGCATATAGCTCCACAGCTGACCCAAAGCTGGTCTCCAGGACACATAGTATTAATGGCACTTCTTTGAATCCTCCACCTGAAGTCCTAGGGATGAGGGAAGTGGAGAGATTATTGAAAGCCTCCTACAAGAGCACCAAGAGGGCAGACAGTAGGTGTCTGTATGGGGGGGCCCCCTCTGAGCATAATTCAATGCCTCATCCAAGGTGATTATTCCATGGGCTGGAGCAGGCAACGATTGCCTGGCCAGGGGCACAGGGACAACGATGCCATCCTGTCCAAAGGGCAGTATCCAAGCCAGACTCCTGTCCTACCAAGTGGGGGAGGGCATGGGGAGGAGGTAGATATCCTTCCTGTTGGGCCGAGGTCAGGCCTTACTGTCTGCCACATTGCCCAAATCAAGAGACACAAGGAACTGGGATTTTGTGGTCTTGCCTTTAAGCTGGGAGGATAAATTTGAGCCAATACATGTGTTTCAGATTAAACCTAGTTATGAGACAAACACCATCCCTCCTCCTCCCAGAACCAAACAGCCTTCAAGCCACATGGCAGTGGACCTCATGGGCAGTGCAAGAAAGGGCACCACCCTCTCCTTTAGCTCTGGGAGAGAGATTCTGAAGGGTCCCCTCCAGACCTATCCCACTCACAGTAACCTCACTAGTCTCCAGGCAAGTTCCTTCTGAAGTCTTGGAACCTGACTGCGTTGGACCAGTGTGCCCATGAGTGTCACCTCCCCAAACTCCCAAAGGGCCTCTCTAGGAACAGAACTCCCTGGCCCCCTTCCTCTCCCACCCTAAGCCAGATAGTGATTGGGTTTCTGGGAAGCTCGTAGCTTTTCTCTGGCTCAGACCCACTCCTTGCTGTGGCTTGCCCCAAGGAGCAGAAAGGGTGTGGGCAGCCATTCTCTCCAGTACTGGCAGCCGAGCCCCCAAACCTCAAACACTGGCTGAGATAAATAGTGATCACTATTTGCAAGAGGCCAAAACCCCATTGACCTCCCAGCTTTTACTGGCAGCTAATTTGGCCAACGAAAAACAGTGGGCGCTAAAAGAAGAACCTAGCTACCCTCCAATCCAACCCTCAAGTAGGGCTCAACAGGCCTGTTGGTTGGTGGTGTTAGGAAGCTACCTTTGAAATCGGCACCAGCTGACTGTGAAAAAGCAGCAGGGAGCTGAGCCTAAGCCAAAGCTGGGCTGCAGGACAGGCTGCCTCCCCAACTGCCCCGATGAAAGCACAGCCCCCTGACAGCCTCCTACTCTCGGGGCTGCAGAGCCCCTTTGAGATGCTGCCCAGCAGCTGAGGTCTCTGCTTCCTCCCCACCCCCGCCACGACCCTCCATTGCTTCCACCCACTTCGTTCAAGTCTTCCCAGCATCTCCTAGTGGTACAGTGGGGTTTGGAGATAATTGGGACACAGCCTTCTGACCCCCAACTCTCTGCCCTTTCTCATCCACTCACCCTGGTATACAAGCTATGGGGGCTAGTGTTTCGCCACCTCCTCTCCCTTGCACTCCTCTTTTTTACTTCTTGGGTACCCTGCCTCTCTCTAGTCCTCCCTGCCCAGGGGAGCCTCTCCTGTCTTTCCCTGACACACAGACTGGACAGCGAGTTGCTTTACCTGTGGGTGCGCTGCAGCTCCACGCCCAGCCTAGGTCTGCACACTGAGGGGGCTCCTAAAAGCACAAGAGCTTTTTCTACTGCCTCCCAATCCAGCGTCCAGCAGGCTTCAGATTACAGCTACTCCTTTCTTAAAGTGACCTGCACTCAATTCAGATTCTGGGATTGCATCATTGTCTGGTGTTAACTTTAACCCACTGTTGCCCTTCTGCCACACACCCCTAGCACACACACATTCACACATCCCACTCCTCTACTAGACCTCCCTTCAGGCCCTGGCCTTCCTTGCTGCCTGTGGTCCCACCTCCAGAGGGCACCCTGGCCAACGTGGGTGGGAGGTAGGACTGAGGAAGAGTCTTGCAGGAGGAGGCCTGGAGGCAGGCTGATGGAGTGGAGAAAATATTGGCCCAATACTGGGATTCTGGTTTTTTCCTGGTCTTTGGCTGTGGCACTAACTGGGGTTTGGGGCAAGACAACTCTTATGGCACCTCCCTTTCTTTGGCTGAAAAACAAAGGTTATTGAACTGGGATGTGTTTTTCAGCACCGAAATTCAATGGTTTCTAATGATCAGAAAGGGCAGTGGGAAAATTATCTGACCAGAGGAAGAAATGAGACATACTATAAATATTAGTCCTGAGAGGAGCCAAGTGTGACTGGCAGCCACCTAGGCATGATCAAGGTCAGCTGGAGCTAGGCCCTGCCCACCTTAGGATGTTTCAGAACTTGCAATGCAGTTGTGAAACTAAAATACTGACATGATAGGTAGTTAGAGAATGTAATGAAACATTTCCTGGCCAGAGGAGGAAAGGAGAAGACTTTGGGATATTTAACCTGAGGAAGAGAACATTTAGGAGAACCTCACCTCCTGTGAGGTTCCAGGGACCAGAGCTAGGGCCCCTGGGTAGAATTTTCCAGTGGGCAAAGTTCAGCTTTATATAAGGAAGAGTGTGTCAACAGTCAGAGTTCAATCCTTTCAACAAAAAGTTGAGTACCTCAACACAAGGCACTAGCTAGGTACACCATGGAGAAGGCATGCATAGATGAATAAGATTCAGTGTCCACCCTCTAGACACTTAGTGGCTGATAACAGAGGCTAGTGTGAAAACAGATCATTTCAATATAATGCAACACATTTTGTGATAGCATTTTCTGTAGCTGCTCTGGTCAACATAATAGCCACTACTCGAGTGTGGCCATGGGGCACTTGAAATGTGCTAGTCTGAGCTGTGATCTGCTGTGAGTGTAAAATGCACATCAGATTTTGACATATAATATGAAAAAATAGCATAAACTAGCTCAATAATTTTTATAATGATTATGTATATTGGGTTAAATAAAATATATTATTAAAATTAATTTCACTTATTTCTTTTTTGACATGGCTACTAGAAAATCTTAAATTACATATGTGGTTTGCACTACATTTCTATTGGACAGCACTGCTCTATAAGATATTGTGGCAGCACAGTTAGAATATATGAATCTAAGCTGAGTCTTAAAGAGTGAATAAGAGTGAGCTAAGTATAGAAAGGTGGGAAGGGCATGACTATCCATGTGGATAAGTTAAAATTGGTTCCCTGTCTCACCCTATACACAAAAATTAACTCTAGGTACATTCAAGATTTAAATGTGAAAAATAATTTCTGTTTTTTAGAACCTTTTTAAATTATATTTTATTTAAACTATTTACTTCTTTTCAAATAGGTATTATGTTCACATGGTTCAAAACTCAAAAGCAGCAAAAGGTATACAATGAAAAGTCTTCCTCTCACTCTGACCTCCAGTCACTGGAGTCCACTCCCTGAAGACAGTTGATTGTTAATCTCTTTCCTGTGTATCCTTTCAGAGATATTTTTGATGCTTCAAAAAGCAAACACAAACACACATATACAACAGGAAAAATTGTAAATGTTTTAGAAAATTAAAGGTGTATCCCTTTATGATCTCTTGTTAGGAAAGTTTTTTTTTTTTTTAAGACAATACACCGAAAGAAGCACAAATTATAAAAGACTTACAAACTTGATGCTACAATTAATAATCTGTTATCATGAAGAGATGCTGAAAAACAAAATGAAAAGACAAGACTCACCCTGGGAGAAAATATCTATAACACAGATAACTGACAAAAACAATTACTAACTGTAATATAGAAAGAACTACAAATCAATAATAAAAAATCAACAGAAAAATAGTCCCAGATAATTCACAGAAGAATCCTAAATGGCCAATAAACTTACGAAAAGATGTTTTATCCTCACCAGTAAGCAGGGGAATGCAAATTTAAACCATAATTGATGAGTGTATTTCAAACTCATCAGATGGGCAATGTTTAAACATTGGACAATATCAAGTGTTGGTGAGGATATGGACAACAGGGATCTTTTATGCCCTGCTGGTGAGAATGTAAACTGATACAACCACTTTGAAGAACAATCTGGCAACAAATGGTAGTTATACATAACTGTATGTGGCAGCCCTGTGTGTTAAAGATGCATAAGCCCAAACCCACAACTCAGCAATTTCTCTCCTAAGCATGTGAGCTGAAAAGACCACACATGAGCACAAGGAAGTATGTACAAGAATATTTTAGAAGCACTGTTTGTAATGGAAAAAAAAAAGGGGGAGGAGCTCCCTGCATGTCTATCAATAGGAGACTAGGTAAAGGATGGAAATGTCTACAACCACGAGAAAGAATGAAGGGAAGCCACTTAAATCAACACAGATTTATCTCACAACATGGAGTGATACAAATTGCAGAAGAATACAAACAGGATAATACATTTAAGTAAGGCTTAAAAACACACAAAATGGTACAGATAAAAACTCATGTGGGGAAAGCAAAAGAAATGCATGAAAATAATAACCAAATTCAGGATGATTGCTATGAGGGAGGGGAAGGATTAGGGAAGGAAATGTAGGGCTATCAATATACTGAGAATAATTTTTAAGCTGGGCAATGTCATTATGCAATTTATTTTACCTTTTTGTACATCTTCATTATTTATAATAAAAAGAAACACCACCTTTCCTCCGAATACTGGGAAAGGAATATGTCCTGATCCTGCCAAAGGGGCGGGCCCCCTCTAGGGCTCTTCAAGGACTTTGTTCCTGCAGGTGGCTTCTCTCCTGAAGGATCATTCAACAGCCTTCAAACATCTTCTATCACTCCCCTCTTCAAAAACACTTCCTTTGTGTCACATCCCCCACTTCTCTGTTCTCCCTCACAGCCACGCAAGCAAGAGCTATTTACTCTTGTGTCTACATTGTCTTAGCTTCATTTCCTCCCAACCTCACACGTGCTTCTGTGCCCACCTTTGAAACCACTGTTGCCAAGTTTACAGTGACCTCTGTGTTGACCACCAAATGGACATCTCTGCCCTTGGCAGCAGGCAACAGAACAGACTGTTCCTCCTTGAAACCTTGACTCTCCACACCCTCTCGTTTTTTTCCTGTCTCACACTGTTACATCTTTTGGTCTTATTGCTGGCTTGATCTGGGGACCCCTTTCTTTTTCCATCTACATCTCCTCTTAGGTGATTTCTGCCAGTTCCATGACTTTAAGTGCATCTTTATGTTCCCAAACATACATTTCTGGCCCTGACCAAGATATCCAGTTACCTATTTGACATATCCATATGTCAGATTTGTCATCCAAATACTTCTAAGAGCAGAAGCAGATGCTGTTAATTAAGGTGGAACTACAGACATAACTCGAGCTGTCCCAGACAGACTGGGGCATATGCTCACCCTTTATTAGTGTGGCAATTTGATCATAACACATTTAAAATGGAAATCTCTAATCAATCCTAAAATCTGTCCCTCACTCTGATTCCTATCTTGATAAAACCCATTTTCTTAAGACAAAACTCCAGAAACTTGAATGAGGAACCCCAACTTCCTCAAGCCTTTCTTTTCCCTCATCTCCCTTACCATCTGTCCACAGATTCTATAACGTCTATCAGCAAAATATATCTGAGTTCTGACCACTTTCCTCCATTGCCACAGCCAGCACCCCAGGCAAAGCCACCTACAGTTCTTGCCTGCTAATCAGTCTCCCCACTCCTTCTAATCCCCGTATGGTCTGTTCTTCACACAACAGCCAAGTGAGCCTCTTAGAACTTAAATCAGACTATGGTACTCCTCAGTTAAAAGCTTTCCACAGTAAATGAATTATTGCCATCCACAACAACACAGAAGGACCTCACAAACATGAGGTTGACAAGACACAAGAGAGCATGAACTATGTGATTCCTTTATGTAAAGTTCAAAACCAGGAAAAACAAATCTCTTATTAGAAATCAGGAGAGTGAGTACTGTTTCTTGATGTGGGTGCTGGTTGCAACAGGAGTTCATGAAAAAAGTTCATTAAGCTTATGCACAGTTATGACTTGTGTAATGTGCATACTATATTTCAACACAAAATGTTAACTTGTTTATTGTCTATACCCCTCCACCATCAGATCTAGGCTCTGGGGGTAGGGATCTTGTCTGCTTGCTACATCCCCAGAGCTGGATGGGCTGCTGGGAGGCAGCTGGGAGGCGCTTGATAAGGATGCACTTAAGGCAGCCAGACTTGCAGTGGGGAGAACCTAGGAGGCAATGGCAATGACCGCCGGAGCGATAACTAGATCCAAACCATGACTAGAGCTGGAATGGAGAGGAGGAGAGAGCTGAGAAAGAGCAAAAAGGCAGGAGGTATGGTTAAGGTGGTGGGCTTGTCGATTTAACTTTCCAATGACTTCTTACCTCTCCTGAGATTAAAACTACAGTCTTTACAGTGGCCCTAAAGCCCTACGTGACCTGTCCCCACTTCCTCTCTGACCTCTTCCTACTCCTCCCCCCTCACTCCCTCCACTCTAGCCCCATGGATCTCCTGCTTATCCCGAACCTTCCAACTAGGTTCCCACATCAGAAACTCTTCACTCTCTAGTCCTCTGTCCCTGATGCATCCCCAGATATCCCTGGTGCACACCCTCATCTTCAAGTTTCTGCTCCAATGTCACCTTCTCAGGGAGACCCTTCCTACTTTTTTTCTTACCATAGGTCTAATCACTCTCTGACATACCATATATTTCACTTGTTTATTTACTACATATCTCCTCACACTGCTAGTTTGTGAAAAGCAAGATTCCATCCCAGGTACTTGCTTTCAATTACTGTACTTCAGGGCTGCAAGTGGTCACTGCCGCATGGACAATGGACATCCTGCACTCATAGACAAGGGCCCACCCACGTGGACACCCATGCTGCCCCCAGCCCTATGCCCACAGCTACTTCCCCCAAATCTTTAGGCATTGACAGCCTCCAGCTGGAGCCAGACCCCGGCTGGCGGGCGCCAGCTCCTGGCAGAGGGGCTGGCATGTAATTAGAAACTCCTCAAGCTCCCTAATTGCCAGTTCTTCTCCCAAACCAGGAGTCTGGTGCTATTCTGAGCTGCCCTCACTGCCGACTGCCTGAGGCCTGTAGAGAAGAATAGGCTGAGAGCAGAGCCAGGCTAACATGAAGGTGGTCCTTTCCAGGGCTGGAGAGGTCAGAGAACTGCACAGTGGAGAAGGGCTGGTGAGTGGCCAGAGACCAAACATGTCACAGAGAGGGCTGCTATTCCTTGGGGCCCAGCCTCTTTCTTAGTGCAGTCTGCTCTGTGGCCTCCCTGTGTACCTCCAGCATCCCTGCTCCCACCCATGCCCAGAATAGTGACATCAAAGCAGCCTGTTCATTCTTTATTTAGGTGGCATAAAAATCATTACAAAAACTTTACAAAAGAGCCTTAAGGAGCTAATGCCACCCACCTCAGGCCCTGAGACCTCAGGCAGAGGGGGAAGAGGAGAGAGGAAGGAAAGGGAGTCCTGGCAGTGTCAGCATCTCTAAGGACCATCAAAGAGACTAAGGTGACAGGGCATGAGGGTGGGCTAGAGGCTGGTGGGCCTTGGCGAGCGATGGCAAAGGCAGTTTATGTGGGATGCTCAACCTCCATCCGCAGAGCAGGACAAGGCTGACCCAGAGCTTTTAACTCGGGCAGTGCTCTGCTCCAGGGCCACCCCTAGGACCAGTCTCTCCTCTCCCCAGCCAGAGTATCCAGTCTCTCCTGTCCCCACCTCTTTGGTAAACAAACATGGAGGTACCCCCAGACAACTTAAGGAATAACCTACGTACCTTCCTGACAAAAGTGAGTCTGCAGCTGCCCCTCCTCCCAGGCCCACTCACCCCCAAAGTCCCCAAGAGGAGACAGAGAGAATGGCTCCTCTCTTCTCTCAGACTGCCCACCCAGGCCCCCGCCCCAATCCCACAAAGCTGTTCGGAAAGAGTCACATGAGTTGAGAGGCTGGTCCAGGCAGGGACTCAGGATGCTGGAGCCCAAGGCCCTCACTTGGGGCTGTTAGGTTGGGGGTAATCCTCCTCCGAGGGGGGTTCCAGTTTCAAGTCAGGGCCGAAGGGCTTGTCTCCACGGGGGAAGGCTTTCTGGTCCTGGAAGGAGTCCCTGTTGTCAGGGGAATCCTGCTGTTCCTTGCGCTCCCGCTGCGTACCAGGGCTGGGGTTCCTCACACTGCCCACAAAGAGGGGCAGGCTCATGGTATCCTCCAGGATGAAGAAGAGGAAGGGGCGGTTCACACTGAAGGAGGAGAGGGACATACGGGACATGGCCGAGCTGGTTGCCGCAGCTGCCTCCACTCCAGCCTCACTGAGCTCCAAAGTGGACTGATGCTGTACGCTGGACACCACCAGGCTCTGGTCAGAGATCCCACGCAGGTCTGGAGCCTGAAACAACTCCTGCAGACCTGCCCCAGGCAGGAGATGGTTGGTCAGAGCTGCCTTCTGCCTCACAGGATGCCTGGACCTGCCTGGAAGGGTGTCTGGCATCCAGGCCAAGGAACACCTTGAACCCACAGATCTCTGGTTAACTCCTACTTAACCTTCAAATATGGGCTTAATGATCACTTTCTCCAGGAAGCCTTTCCTGATCCTCTGCTCCAAAATCCAGACACATGCCTTTGCAATGTTCTCCCGGGTGAACTGGAGAGAAGCCTTCTGTCTTCTCACTTATGCTGAATTGTAAGTTTCTGATTCTTTATCTGCCTACTCCATTGGACTGAGCCCTTTGTACACAGTGGGTTCCCAGTGCCTAGTACAGTGGTCCTTATAGGAGAGCCAGCAAGGCTCGTGTGCCACCCCAGGCTTTCCACCCAGGATTCTTTGCAATGCTGTCTTGGGCAGAGCAAGTCCTTATTCTTTGGACCACCCAGCCCACCCCAGGACAGAGGGTCCAGGGGCTCATTTCAAACCCTCTCACCTCCCTAAGCCTCAGAAAAGGCCAGGACGCAGGCTAGCTTTGTCTCAGACTCTCTTAGAGCTGGGGGCTTCCTCCTCACCCACCCTGCCCAGCCTGACTTAGGGGGCTGTCCCATGCTCAGCCTCCTTACCCAGTTGGCTGAGGGTAGCCACCAGGTCCAGCTGATATTTCAGATGCAGCTTAGGCAGCTGGACCTTGGTAGGCCTCTCCCGCAGTGAGGGCTGGTGCAGGATGTCCCAGCTCAGGTTGGCCAGCACCTGGGACACATTCCACTCAAAGTAGGTGGGCACAATGACCACAAAGCTCATATTATTTTTAAAGGGGAAATGAGCCACCTACAGACAAGGGAAGGAGACAACATGAAGACTGGAAAGCACCCAGACCTAAGCAGGGTCTGGGTCAGCATGCACTTCTGAGACCAATGGACCAGGGTTTTAGTCCATCATTCTTAGGTATGAGCTCAGCCTCCCTGAGCCTCCAATTCATCACCTGTGAAGTGGAGTAATACTACCTGCCTATATTGAAGGTTGACATGTAGCCAAAAGAGATAATGCTTTTAAAGCTTCTAACAGAATGTCTACACACAGATTGTGCTCAATGAATGGTGTTTTTCTCTCTCTTCATCTATTACCAGCTAGCCCTGTGGCTTGGGGTGAAGAATCTCCTGTGTTCCCCACTCAGTTTCAACATGTGTATGATAGACTTGGATTGTTGGATTTCAAACTGCCCTGGGTTCTGCAGAGCAACCGCTGCAAAGGGTGATACTTTCTTCATCCTTCACCTTCAACAGTGACTTTGCCCAGCCATGTGTATTTACTGTGATTTGGGATAAGATTTCATGTGAATGGGGTTTCTGAAGCTAAAGAAGTATGGAAAACACTGAGTTCAGTGGTCCCTTGCAGCTGTAATTCCTCAGGCTCTAGGCAAAGTGCCCAGGTGGCAGGACCCCTGTGGGTGGGAGAAGGAGTGCCAGCATCTGGCTGCCTGAGCCTGCTTGCAGAGTGGCCGAGGAGAGGAAGGGTAAGGAGCACAAGGAATGGAGACAAAAGGGTGAAGGAAGAGTGGGCAAGACAAAGCCTGGAGGGAAGGAACAACAGGAAGAAAAACGGTGGGGAGGTAAACCAGATGGTCTTCTTTCCAGGGGGAACTGCCAGGATGTTGAGAATCCAGGATGTTACTCCCTTCAGAAGGGCTGCAGAAGTGGCTGTGGTCTATCATGTTGGCCTTGTGAAACTACCCAATACTGCTATCTCAGCCACAGCTGACTGGCCTAGGGAACAGTACCCAAGCCATGAGACCACATTTAGGCTAGAAGTAAGGGAAGTCATACCTGAGATAGCTTGGCATAGCACCCTATCCAATCAGAATGTTCTATCAGGATGCTGACAAATCCATCCCAATCAGATCCTCCCTTCCAAGGAGCACTGTGTGAGAACTCAGATCGCATCTCCCTGGCTTGAGGGTGCTGAGTGGAGCCCAGAGTGGCTCCATCGCTGCTGGGGTGGTCCCTGTGTTGTTCCACAACCTATGAGTCCTTGTAATAAACCCCCATAACCAGAGATCACCTGGGTCTCAACTTGATATCTGCTCCTCAAAGAATGTTCCCTGACTACTCTATCAAAATACCTTCCCCAGTCACTAATACGTCACTTTTTAAGTTTTTTCCTTCATAGTCACTTATCACTATCTGAAATTATTCTGTTGGTATGTGTGTGCTCATATACTGTGCATCTTCCCTCCTGAGAATAGAGATCTGGGCTCCCCTGTGTTCCACTAAATCTCTAGTGCCTAGAACAGTATCTGGCACATAGTAAATGCCCAATATAGTTTCCTTGAACCAATGAACCTCAAAGGGCCTGGAGCCTCAGTCCCCCTGGGTGAGGGCATAATGAAACCTTTCAGAGCCATATGCTCCAGGGACATGACTGCAAGGAAGGTGGAGGTACATCTCCCCAACCCTGTACCTGCTCCGCAGCCTGCCTACTACTCCCTTCCCCACCTCCCAGCACCCAGGTCCAGCCTGAGCAATCAAGGGTGACCTGTATCTCAGGCTGCTCCAGCAAGAACCAGCGCAGAGGGTACGTGTGGGCTTGCATCATGTCCACTGGCACCGTGAACTGCTCGTCCAGATGGAAAGTTTTTCTTTGGGTGAGGCTTGGGTCAAACTTGCTCCTCCAGAAACCTGCATCCAGCAGAGGGCAGGGGCTACATAGACGGGGACCAAGGTGGGTTCTATTCCACCAGCCTCTTCCACAGCCCACCCACAATCCATTTCAGGGAAGAAAGGTAGAGGCCAGGAACCCAGGGGATGCTGTGCCAGTTGACACCCAGTTGATCTGAGGTCTTTTTGTAGAATTTTTGAAATCTGGGCTTGCATTCTCCCCATGCCATGCCATGCTCTCAGGAACCTCCTCCTAGGTCTTTTCAGGCTCGGTTTCCTCCTAGAATGCTTTCTCCACAACAGCCCCATCCAGTTCCTGGGCCTCCTCCTGCCACACCATTACCTTTCTCCTATCCTCCCCCAAGTCATAACCCAGAGAGCCCCCTGCCTCCTGGCACAGCCATGAAGAGGTAGAGGCGCCCTGAGAACACAGGCTGCTCAGTGGCTCAGCCTACAGGGTAGGGGCAGGATCTGCCAGGGCAGGGGACCTGAGAAGAGAAGGAGCGTACCCTGGAAGTGGATGGCATTGAGGAGAAGCAGCACTGTGTCATCTGACAGCTCTGAGAGGAAATCCTCAATCTTCCCCTCTGTGGCCTCCTTTACCCATTTGTTGATGTTTGCCAGGTCATCCCCCTTCCTTCCCATCAGGTTCATGGGCTTTGCACCAAAGAGCTGTTCTGATTGTTTCAGGAAGTCTTCTTTGATGGGAAATCCTACATAGAAGGGACCACAAGCTGTTCCCAAGGCTCAAGCTCCATAGCCACCAATGTTCCAACTGGCTACCTGAGGCCGAGCCCATCTCCCTCACCCTGTCCACCCCAGCCACTGCCTAGGGAGCTCCCTGCCACCAGTACCTACCTTTCTGCAAGTACATTCTGGCGGCCAATCGGAATGCCCCAGGACCCAGGTCCTGGCAGAGGCGGCTCAGCAGGCGGGGTAGGCAGGGCCCTGAGTCTGCATGCAGCACCTGCTGTAACCTCTGCAGTGTTTGGTTCTGAGCACCTGGAGGGGACCACATTGGCTATGGCCTAGGCTGGGGTTCTTTCCTACTCCCACTGTGCACCCCATCCCTCTTGAGTACCATGGTGAGCGTGCCCGTAGAACCACACTCTCCTCTCACATTCACTGAAATGGTCAGAGTGGCAGGACTCCCAAGTTCTACTTTTATATCTGCTGCTGACAGTCTGGGCAACCTTGCCTCACAAAAATTGTCATCCCTTTCTGGACCTCAGTTTCTCACAATGATACCCTCCAGTCCAATGGAGACATTGTAGCTAACAAACTCTTACATAAAAGTCACCAGAAGCAGATCTCCAGGCCCAATCCCTGGGAATCTGTTTCACAGAGACTGAAGGTAGGCCTGCATTTTATCAAGCATCCAAGGGACTCCAGTGGAAGAATAACTCTAGAGAGGTGAGTTCCTACTGGCCTCCCAGCTCTGCTGGTCTGGACAGGTGCTGCCACAGTACCTAGTGCCAGATGAGAGAGTGCCAGGGCCACACTCAAAGGCGATAGGATGAGGTTGGGGCTGGTAGATCTTTGGGCCACCAGGGAGAATAGGTCTGTGGTGAAGGCCATCATGGCCTGGGCCAGCCTGCGGTTCTGCTCCGGAGTTGGGGCCTCTTTGCAGTTTCCTGGGGCCTTCTTCAGGGCAGTATGACCATGAAACTCCTGCAGGGGTACATCAGGGGTCAGTGGGGTCCAGGGGTCAGCTCTGGCTTCTGTGTTGAAGATATCTTTCATAGCCCTTGTGCTTGGGGGCAGCCGGGCCTTGTCAGTCCTGATACCAAATCACACAGGCAATGGTATGCGGGAGACTGGATCCCTCCCTCTGGTCCCTCTCACCCTTTCCCTTCAAGCCTCAGCCTCACAGCCACAACCCCAAGTTCCCTCAACCCTACTGATTGGCCTTTCTCCCTTAGACCCCACCCACTCTTTCCCGGCCCCACCTGGTTGTACCTGGTTGCCCAACATGAGGAAGCTAAGTGGGGCTAGCTTCTCCTGGGTTGGCCCGCTCACTATCTGAAGAAAGGAGGAAACAGATGGAGAGGGACCCATCCCGCAGGTTCCCTACCCTGTACCAACCATAGGTGAGGCCCCTCAGGGCCTTCCTCCCATCATGTCCCCTCACTCCCTAGTACCTGCTGGCCAAAGAGCTCCATGGCACTTGCTGGAGAGAACTGTTAAGAAAGGCATGCAGAACTCCCTCAGAGGCAAATCCTCCCTCCACCCAGCCCTTCTCCTCTTCCCCCTCAGACCTCTGGCCTCCTCCATACCTGCCTCCCTTCCCCACGCAGATCATGGCCCAGGCTCACCACCAAACAGGGGACTTGCAGGCAGGACAAGCTGAGCACCAGGAGCCCCCAAAACAGTGCCATGTTCCTGTGCGGGACAGGAAGCCTCAGTTCCCGCCTCATCCCCACACACACTGTCACCAATTATCTGACTTGCTACCTGAGGCCAAGTCCCCACACCCACATGGAATTCCACCCACACGATCACTGGCTGGCATAGTCCTGAGCCATAACTGCTAAGGGGATAATGCCAGGTACAGCACACACCCCCAAAACATATTAGCAGTAGCTCTCAGCTCTGAGAGTTTTTTCCCTGAATTGTTTTTTCCCTCTGTGTTTTCTGGTTTTTCACATTTCGTGCACTGAGAATGTTTTAGTTCATAGGGGGAAAATATTATCGAAACAAAAAAAGTCCTCATTCTTCAAGGCCTGGCATTGTGAGACAGACCTGGGTTTGAATCCAGACTCTGACTCTTAACAGAGGACCTTGGACATCAACCTTCATCCCTCTGAGTTCCTCCTTATATCGTAAAATGGTGGCACAAGTCCCTACCTCCTCCCACAGGTATTATGAGGACGAAAATAAGACAGTCTTTGTGAGCCCTGGGTACAATGCCTGGCACTCAATCATGGCTGTTGTTAGCCTAGCCAAGGCCCTCTTCTGAGAACCCTGCTCTGTACTGGAGCTCCCCCAGAGCTCCTGTCTAACCTGCTATCCACCCGGCCCAGCTTTTCTGGCTGGTCTGGTCTGGTCTTGCCAACAAGGGTGGACAGGCCTTTAAGACCCTGGGGTCTCAGCAGGGGAGGTGGGGTGGCCCAGAGAGCCATCTTGTTGACCCACAGCAGAATCCAACAAATGAGTCTGGCCAGAACCACCTTTGGACTTATGGAAATCACTTTGCCCCAGGCTGGTTCCAGGAAGCCAGACTGGCAAGAGGGGATGGGCAGATCTAGGTCTAGCCTCCAAGCAGGTCTCACACACCCCACCCCCATCTCAGGGTCAGTCTTTCTGGAGGATCCTTCTATCACCCCTGGCCTCACCCCCACCACACACAAGGGCCTTTGGCCAGGACCCAGATCCCCAACCTGGGCTTTTGAATCTTCCTGGAAAATCTTCCTCATTTTTCAAGTCCCAGAGAGACTCTCCCTGGACTCCCACCTTGGCCCCTCATCACCCCAAGAGGCCAGGAAATGACAGCCCTCCTGAATAAATTCAGCCCAGACCCCCTTAGCCAAGTGTGCAACTTCTACCTCCTCTCCTGCCTGAGGAGCAGGCCAAGCCACCCCTCACCTCATACCTCTTCAAGCTCCTCTCTGTTGCACACGATGTCCCTCTGGCCCCACTTGGGTGCTCCCACGCTCTGCCCCGGGCTCCAACCAGCCCAGACGAGCCCTCCCCTCCCACCAGGACCTTTGCTCTGAACAGCCAACCCCTGTTCAGATTGCTTTCTCCTCTGGTAAATATTGACCTGCATATCCGGTTAAACATTGATACTGGGGCCGGAAGCCCCCTTCCCACCAGAGCACCTAATCCTGAGACGGCCACCTGGAGCCACATGGATTTGAGTCCCACCTGAACCTAGAGAAAGGTGGTTCAGGAGACAGTGGAAGAGGCCGTCCTCATCTGGAGAGCAGATCAAGGAAGGACAGGAGCCTTCCAGTGACCCCATGAGGTGGGGGGTTATCCCTACTTTAGTCAGGCTCAGAGACACTATGTGACCTGCCCAAGGTCTTAGCTGGGCTCAGAGTTACATCCAGATTTTGACTTCCAATGCCTTTTCCTCTCCCCCATAACTGCTTCCCATCCCAAGGGGAGGGACGGGGAAGCTGCAGGAGCCTATGTACCAACCCTTACATGCCCAGGATCCCAGTTGGCTACCTTTGGTCTGGGTCTGGAAGGAAGGGGCTGGGGAGAGATGCTGAGGGACAAGACTCTCTCGGCATCCTACCTCATCGGGAGCAATGCCTCTTTACCCTCCCCAAGGGTGAGGGTTCTGGAAACTGGCCTGGGGCTGCACAAACCCAAAGCCCTGCCCCCTGTGCTGCCTGAAGAGCAATGATCAAGCTGCCTCCCCACATCCTGCCTTACTCCTCACCCTCTCCTCACTTCCCTCTAAGCTGTGGGATCACAACTTTTCCCCACCTTACCACCGTCAAGAAAAAGCCTCACTCAGTTCCATGGCTCTTCCAAAGGATTTATTGGTCATATTTATATCTATTGCAAATAGTAAGGAGGCAGCAGGGGCCCAGTTCCAGACCTCATATATGCTCCAGAATGTGAGGACTAAGAAACACAAGGGTCTACCTGTCCCCTGGGAGAGATCTGAGATGCAGAGATAGAATTCTTCTTGCCCCTTCTCTCAGGGTCTTGGACCGACCCCCTCAACCCCTACAAGAGTTCCAGGCCCAGGGGCTGCCTCCTCAGCTCAAGGCACAAACATTGTGGTTAGGGATGGCAGGCAAAGCATGGGGTCACTCCTGGCAGGCACCAGCTAGCCAAGACCATCTTCCCCTCCCCTGATCCTAACCTCTTTCTTGTCCTACTCATCCCCTACTGGGCAGGCGGACACCCCTGGTTGGGTGGACACTTATACCCCAGCCCAAGGCCCTTAAGGACCATGGCCAGCCCTCCTTAGAGGCTAGAGCCCAAGCACCATGGGGTCCTGGACTAGAGCAGCTCCCCTGTCTTTGGGAGACAGGGGCAGAGAGAGCCCAGCAAGAAGGGGCGGGGGCCTTGACTGGAAACTGGGTGGGCAGGGCCAGTCTCCCTTTCCCTTTCCGAGCTTGCCTGTCCCCATGTGGATCCAGAGGGTAGACCTGGGAGAAGAGAGGGCAGTGATGTTTTCCCAGCTCCTCCTCTTGCTTCCTGCTAGCTAGGAGCAGTGTCTCCCCAAGCTGTGAATGATATCCTTACTGGCAGCGTTGGTGGCTCTGGGGATTCAGAAGTCCAGATCCCCACCCTGCCCTAGCTGGCAGGCCATGTGGGTACAGAGGGTATGGGGCCCAAGGCTTGCATGGAGGGAGCTTGTGGGGAAACAAGGGTGAGGGGTGGATTCTTGGAGGATGTCTGCCCACTCGGGTCTAGCCAGCTCCCACCTCAGCCTATGCCAGGAGACGAATGACCCCATTGTCTGATCCCAGCAGGAGGTGGCGTTTGGTGGGCAGCAAGGCCAGGCTGGTGAGTGTCCCACGGAAGTTCTCAGAGCTGAGCTTTGTGGTGGCCTGGGAGGGTGGCTCAAGCAGGGAGCAGACACCAATTTTATTTGCCACGGTGCCAGTGACCACCTCACTGCCATACAGGTCGAAGGTGTGGATAGGGTCTGATGCTGACTTGTAGTGGTGCGTGGGCTTCTGCTCCAGCTCCTTCCAGACGGTCAAAGAGTGGTCGGAGGAAGAGCTGACCAGGACGCTGCCCTCCACCGCCTGCTCAGGGACAGGACAGCCTCAGCAGGGCTTGGAGCCTCTTGTGTGCCCACCAAGCCCCAGGGTCTTCCCATTTCCTCCCACAGTACCTCCCAGGAAGACAGGGCATCCTGACCAGTAAACAGGCTGCCACCCTCCTGTATTATGTTAAGGTTAATTAATATAAATATATTCAAGTATAATTAACCTAGTCATCACTATAGTTTGAGCACTTACTGTGTTTAGGAACTGTATAGGCATGCCACATTGCCATATTACCACATTTAATCTTTGTAACAACCCCATAGGGTAGATGCTGTCATTGCTCCCATTTTACAGAGGAAAACTAAGGATCAGAGAAGTTAAGTAATCATACTGAAGTCACAGAGCCAGTAAGTGGCAGAGTCAGGATTAACACCCAGGCTGGCCCCAGAGCCCTCCAGAAAAGTCTGGATTAAAAAGTCAAAATTTAGAGGCACTTGGACCCAGGGTCTCCTGGGGAATCCTGGAGGGGGCCTGGGCAGCATGCCCTCGGCAGCAGCAGTGCATATCCCTTGGCCTCCACTTAGGATGGGGAGGGAATCCCAGTTGCTTGGAGAAATCCTCACACAAGTAGCCCTGTGCCTCCCCTCCTGTGCCTCCCTGAGCAGTTCCCTGAGGGCCAGAATTGAGAGTGGGGCAGGGGCAGAGGTGGTGGCAGGATTCCCATACTCCTCTGCCCCTGCCCCCACCAGGGCAGCCCAGTAGGGAGCATGGACTCTGCTCAGTGGTCTGGGGGGTAGTAAATATCCTCCCAGCTGAGCTTTATTTAACCTGAATTGGGTCACGGACAGGACCCGACCCCTGATCCTCCTAGCAAGGCAAATATGGACAAGGGTTACTCATTAGAACATCTCCAGGGAGCATCAGGGTCAGCTCAGCCCCCTAGTGCCCGCCCTTGTGGCCTGCCTCCTGCCATGGCCTCGGAGTGCACCTGGCTCCTAACCCTCCCTTATACCTGTCCTTGGGCAGATATCAAGGAGATCAGCTTGAGTCTGCCCTGGGCAGACCCTAAACAGAGGTGGGGGTCCAGAGCAGTGAGGAGGGGAAGGGGATCTGGTCTGTCACCTTGATCTGCAGGATGTCCCCCTCATGGGCAGGCCAGCCACGCAGAACCAGGCCCGTACGGGTATCCAGGAGTACCATGAAGCCCGAGGAGAAGCCGGCCACAACGCTGCGGCCACTGGGGCTAACAGCCAGAGCACGGACAAGCCCAGGGTTCAGCCCGCCACCTAGGCGGAACTCATGCTGCAAGCAGAGGGAGACAAGCTGAGATGCCGCTGCTGCTCCAACCCGCTTCTCCCTGAGGTCCTGCTTACCCCCAAGCTCACACAGCTGGAAGGTCTGAGCCTCTGTCCCCCATCAAGAGGAGAGCTCCTCCCATCACAGGCCAGAGTCCTCCCCTCCTCCTCCCCCCAGGGTTTGCTACTGTAGGTAATCTGTCTCCAAACAGAAGTTATGCCCATGCCCTTTTCTCTTTGGGGTCTCTCCCCACTTCCAGGCATTCTGGCCAGGGTTCAGGGAGCTGGACACCCCTGACCTGCAGTCCAGGCTTCCTGCAGTCCACAAAGCGCAGGGTTGAGTCAGAGCTGGCCATGGTGATGCTGGTGTGAGGGGCAGGCATTACAGCCACAGCAGTCAGTGGCACCCGGCTGTCCGACGGCTCTACTGTGCGAAGGGTCTTCCCTGGTGAAAAAAAGGCACAGTGGACCTGGGGTCCCAGAAGCTGATGGAAGAGTCCCAACTCTTCCTATATCATGACCTATTCCATATCTGCCTCTAATATCCCAGGGAATCTCAGAAAATGCTAGATGTTTCTTGACCCTCCCACCTTCCTGCTTTCATGACCCAGCCAGGCTCCTGTCCCCAAAGCAACCTTCTCTCTTAACATAGCACCTCCTGACTGAATGTTACCTCTGTCTACCTCAATACTACCCCATCATCTACCCGCTTCTATCCTAATTTCTCCTTACAATGATGCCAAAAAGCAATGAGCCAATGACTTACCAAATGCGTACTACATGCCACATGTTAAGCCAAGCCCCAATATGCATTATCTTCTAGACTAGTTGTTCTGATTCTCATTTTACAGATGAGAAAACTGATGCTTCCAACAGCAAAGTGACTTGTTCAAGGTCACTCGGCAAGTTGAGTTGGCAGAGCTGATTCAAATTCAAGATCTAATGGATTCCAAATCTTAACTGCTCCTCTGTGTGGCCTCACTGGGTCACCTCAAACCACACACCATCACACCCCACCTTTGGACCCTACTCCCAGAGGCCTGGTGGGGTGCAGGATGGCAGCAACAGGACAGCGCCCACCTGGGCCCACTCACCTGTGAAGGGGTCCCAGACGTGCACAGCCCCGTCACAGCTCACCACACACTGTGGGGCCTCAAGCTGGCCCACAAAGAAGACACTCTTGCGGTGCTGGGCATAGATGAGGCGTGGGGCCATCTCGCTGGTGCCATCCCCAGAGTTGTAGAGTGGCCAGAGGCGCACAGTGCGGTCCTTGCTGCCACTCAGGAAGAAGTCCTCACTGCTCAGGGGTGCTACACACTTGACGGCCCCTGAGTGGCCTGGGAAGCTCTGCAGGCGGATCTGGTGGAAGTGAAAGTGGGCGTCCTGCTGGCTCACACCAATCTCGTACTGCCAGTATGCCAGCCAGTTTCCACTCAGCCCATGGGCACTCCGTGGCAGCTCCCGCTTCAACGCATTGTCCTCACTCTCGCTGCCAAGGCCCCCACTGCCCACTCCAGAGATGGGGCCCAGGGAGCCAGAGTTCTCAGGCTGAGAGTTGTCAGGAATCTGGATGCGGTTCCCAATCAGGACACTCCCAAAGGTCCCTGAGTGGCTGTCATCCTGGGGGCAGCCCCCGCCCTGGGGGTCTGACTCAGGGCCGGTGCTTAGCACAGTGGGCTCCATGCTAGCAGGGCTGTGACTGGTCGGGCTGATGCTCTCCAAATACAGCCCTGCCAGCTCCCCTACCAGCTCGTGGTTAGGGATGATTTTCTGGATGATGTCACCTGGATGGGAGTGGAAGAGGTCCCTAAGATTAGGGAAGATGGCAGGTAGCTGCTACCTCACACCCAAGGGCTTGGGAACTACAGAAGACACGACAGGTACGGGCTATGAAACTATGAGCAAGTGACCCTACATCTCTGAGCCTTGGTTTCCTCCCCAGTAAAACATGGACTCATTCATTCACTATGTACATGTCAGCACCTTCTTCATGTGCTGCTGGGCACCATACTAGGCATCAGAAATATAACAATGAACACGACAGGTCATACTCTCCCTCCAGAGCTTAGATTTCAGTAGAGGGATGACAACTTATCTGATCACAGGGCTACTCATCCTATTCTAGAAGATGATATATGTCAATGCTCAGAACAGTGTCTGGCCCATATGGAAGCTACATAAAAGTGGGCTGCCTATTTCTCTCAGACAGCTCCTAGAGATGTCAGTGCGTTAGCATGACTCCCCTGCCTTCCTCAGCAACACACTAGGCCATTCCTGTGCCTCCTTGCTGGCTTAATGCTCAGTCCCTGTTATTATGTCACCTTGGGACTCGAAGTCTGAAGACAAATCCCTTTGCTCTAACCCAGAAAACTATGCTTAACACCCACTACTAACTCTGAGTGCAGGGCGAGCATGGGACCCTCCCAGGCGAAGAGACAGCCACAGAGTCTGTGTAAGGGAACATGAGGGGGCAATACCCAACAGGCAGGAGAAGGGCACGTAGATCATGTATGCCATCTCCAAGGTGAACACCTTCTGCAGCTCATCCAGCAGGGTGGGGTCCACCAGCCGCTGCTGCCCATCGGAGAATACCACCTCTGGCAGCTGGCCCTCACTGCGGCCCACAGGATCCAGCTTCAGATCCTGGGGGCAGGAAGCACAGGGAGTCAGTTGAGTCTACAGCCCCTATCCAGCCCATGCTAGCTAGCCAGGTAGGTCTGCCCACCTGTTGCTGAAGCTCATGCAGCTGAGAGAAAACTTGAAAGAAGGTAGCCACTGGCTCACTCAGGTGCTGCTGGACCATCTCCTGTCCAATGCGCAGGCAGATGAGGGCAATAAGGCTGATGGTTTTCATACACAGGACAGTCCGGGCCTGGGCTCCACTTGGGAACCTGGAAACAAAGCTCACTCTGTGGGACTTGCCCAGAACCCACCAAAAGTTTTAAGTGAAAGGAGCTATAGATCTATTGGTCCAAACAGGATAAGGAAACCGAGGCACAGAAAGAACATGTGGCTTGCTCAGGATTATACAGCTGGGATCAGAACCAGGACTCCTGGTACCCAATACAGTGTCACTGGACTTTCCCTCAAGCTTCCCAGTCCCCCACCCACATAGCCCCCATAGCTGGGCTGCTTCCCCCAGGAGATGGGGCAGGGGCTTACCCTGTGATGAGGGAAGTGAGGAAGCTGAGAACAGGCAGCAAGACCTCATGGCTGATACGGGGCAGGATGTCCATGAGAGTGGTGTCTGAGAGGTACACGATGATCTTCTGGGTCAGAGTCACTGCTGCCAGCAGCCCTGCCTCCTTACGGCTATTCAACCGACTGGGGCTTGAGGTGCTACCTGGGGCCACCTAGGGCCACAGAGTCGTTGAGGGCCAGGTTGCCCCACAGACTGCCTGGAACCCCCAGAGATTCCAGGTCAGCTCTCAGACCCCCATCCCCCAGGCTGCCAAATTGGGGACTAACCAGGTAGCTGATGTAGGGCAGGTACTGGTAGGTGAGGACAGGCTCCCCATACAGATGGGCAATGTGGAGGAGGCAACTGAGCACAGGCCCTGACACTATATCGCCCAGGACCGGTCTCTTCTGGTAGATGTTGCCGGCACTCAGCGGGGGGCTCTCGCCACTGCTCACAATGAACTGCTGCCGAGTAGAACCTGCCAAGGAAGGGCCAGCAGCCTTGAGTGCTAGTGGAGGCCAGGAGGGCAGATGGCCTTCCAGGGACCAGAGTGGTAGCCACTCCCACTCATTCTAGGCTGGGGTCTGCCCTATGCCCTACCTAAGGAAGGAAAGAGCTTACAGACTGGGACCCAGGACCTGGCCAGAAGGTAGTCGGTGGTGGGAGTGGGAAAGATTCCCTAGAGGGGACTGAAGATGGGCAGATGGCCTGGGAGAAGCTTCATCTCCAGCACTGACCAGAGACCTTACCAACATAACATGATGTCAGCAGGCGAAGCAGGTTCCGGGCCACATGGCGAGAAGCCACTGTGGGGCCGAGTTTGGCAGACAGCCAGCGGACCATCTTGCAGGCCGTATCTGCAGGACGGGAGCAGGCTCTGAGCTTATCAGATAATGGTGGCTCACTACTCCTCCCTCCCCACCCCTGGCACCCCACCCAGCCAACTCTGCCTACCACTCTGCCAAGGAGCTCAGCCTGAGCCTGGTCACCCCATACCACCACCCTCTATTCAGCAGTGGCAGAGGTGGCCTGTAGGACTCTGGCTTTGGGGTTGCTCCAGGTTATCCTTTCAGTAAATCTTCAGCTAATAAACGAGGCCCTGGCTGTGCTCTAGCTACCACCGACTCTGGCCTCTACTCCCTCCCCTGCTCTCCACTCTTTTAGTCTAACCATGTTGGCCTTTTACTGATTCTTTAATAAAACCATGACAGCCTCAGAGCCTTGCACATGCTATTCCCTCTGTATGGAATGCTCTTCCTACTGAAGACCCTGCCATTTTTGCCTAGCTACCTCCTACTCATTGAACCTCAAATGGCCCTACTTTCAAGGAAGGCTTCTCTGACCCCTGAAAACTAACTCTAAGCCCCGTTTTATATTCCCTTGTAGCACCCAGCCACGTTCATTACAGCACTACCATACCTTGTGCTCATGTAGGACTATCTACAACGTGGCACCTCCTCTGCTAGATGTGAGCTCTATGAGGGCAGGCCTACAACTATGCTGCGTGTGAGTGTTCGATCCACTGCTTGGTGCAGCAAATGATGAGTGAAAACCAGATGACTGTTTGACCAACACCTCCAGGCCTGAGAACTCACCAAGAAGGATCTTCTGTTCTTTGCCCTCCAACTGTTCGGTCAGCGGCTCCTCTTCTACCTCCCCATCTGCCCCGCTGCTACTGGCCACAACCGTATCCATGGACAGCACCGTGTCAGAGAGAGTGAGCTCAGATGCCCCAGTGACTTCGTCTTGCTCCCCCTCCCCATCCTCCTCCTCCAATACTACACTGCCTTCCTCTGCCTCCTCTTCCTCCTCTGAGTCTTCACTTTGCTTCAAGTCTTGGCTGCTGTCACCTGACCTAAGGCTGCTCTTGTCCACAGGGGTGCCCCCCTCATCTCCAGCCCGCTCCTCGCCCTCGCCCAGAGAGGTCTCGCTGGTGCTGCTCTTGTCACTCAGCCGGCCCAGACTCAGAGCCTCAGCCTCCTGGGGCTGTGGGGACTCAGCCACAAAGAGCCCAGCTTGAAAGTCCTCTGTTTCAGGGAGATCAGCTTGGTCGTGGAAACTGACGCCAGATGTGTAGTCTGGGAGCCCAAGGCCTGAGGAAGCAGCAGGCTCCCCATCCATCTGAATCTCCTCCCCAAAGGCACAGGAGCTGGGCCTGGCCCCTGGAAGCCCGCTTTCCTCATCCTCAGCAGCTCCTGACAGGCCCTTGCTTTCCTCCTGGGAGGCCTCCACACCAGCCAGCACCTGCAGGACATGGGGCAGCAGGTGGACGAGAAAGGCCTGCAGGCCCAGCCGCACCATCAGCTGAGCCACAAAGCAGTCAGTATATAGGTAGAAGCGGCCATGAAGCCAGCAGGGGCTCTCGTAGGCACCAATGAGAGGCTTCAGTAGGTACTTGTTAGCATTTTTGGGCCCCAGTGCCTTGGCAACAGGTTCAAATAGGTACCAGGCTGTATACACAGCCGTGTGCTCCTCAGACATGAGTGACAGCACAAAGGGCAGCAGGATCTCCAGCCCCTCTGGGGTGATGTCACTCAGCACTGCACCCAGTTGCTGCCACAAAGTAAAGACCAGCTCCCGCCCCTGAGCCTCATCCTCCACGCGCTTTGCCTGGTACAGGAGGATGAACTTATGTAGTGCGGGGAAGTATGAAGGGAAGGGAACCACAGAGCTGAAGGGGCTAAGGAGCTGGGCTGGGCAGGGTGGGGGCAATCCCTGGGACACAGGTCTGTACTGAAACAGTGGACCCAGCTTGCCCCTCCCTGCTACCACAGGGCCTTCAGGTCCACTCAGCTGCAGAAGCATGTCCAGCACAGGCTGCAGAGACACAGGGACCTCCTTGGGATGGCGTGTGCAGAGCCCCCGAAGAGCCTCAAAGCGTACCCACAAAGGTGCATCAGGCTGTAGTGCTCGAACTTTGGTGGCAAACACCATCTCAGCCAATAGGACACCCAGTGCCTGCATGTCCCGATGGAATAGGTCCCACAGCTGCACAGGTGGCTGGACCTGGGGCTGCTCAGGCACCTCCAAGCGGCCCCCTAGGCCTTTGGTCAGGAAGTTGCCTAGTTTCTCCAGCTCTTCCAGAGCCTGCATGGGATTGAAGCCCTCAGGAAGAAGAATCTTCCCCTCCTCACCTTCCCCAGAGTCTGCTCCAGCAGCTTTATTCCTGCGGCCCATCCGAGAGGCTGAGGCCACCGAGAAAGACAGGAGGCCTGGGGGGGCTTGACTGGAGGAGGAGGAGGAGGAGGAGGAGGGGCCCAGCTGGTCACCTGTTTTCCCAGCAAGGGAAATGGAATCCAGAGCTTCTGTGGCCTGTTCCAAGTCATCTTCCCCTGTCACTGGCCTATCTCTGGCCCAGCCAGCCTCACAGGGAGTGGCCTCCAAAACCAGTCTGCCCACCCCATTTGTAAGGTGCCCTGGGAAGTCCTCCCGGCCTGTGCTTTCTTGGATGGTCTGGAACAACAGCCTAGGGATGAGTGGAGGCTCAGGGGCAAGGGTAGCAGCCCCAGCCAGGCGCTGGGGGTGTGGCTGGTCAAAGAGCTGTACCACACCATAGCTGGTCAGGTGCGTGTGGGCGTCCACCAAATGCAGACACACATTCTTCTCCTTCACAGCCTCCTTGCCCTGGAGTTTGTAGCCAAAGGTGAGGTCGATCCAGTGGTGTAGGTCCTGGGATACCTCACGACTCTCCAGCAGTGCCCGGTGGGCAGCCACAAACTCCTGGCTGGAGCTACACCAGGCTGGCACATCTAGGTCAGGCATATCAGGGTGGATGGAACAGAAGATGGAGGGATCAGTGTAAAATTCAGGGATACACTCATCAGGTGTCCAGTTCTGCATACGTTCCATACTGGCAGGGTACTCATGGGGTTCCCATTGTGCTCGCACATGTCCACACAGCACTGACCGGGGTGTGCGCCGAGCCTTGTACACATAGTATGTGATGTCGGAGAGCACATCTGAGATATGGTGAGGAACATGAGGTGGCTCTCCGCCACCTGCACCACCTGCCACAAATGCCTGCCGTGTCATCTCGTACGTGAAGTCCAGCTGCTTATCTCCCTTGTTGAGGCGGAACTTGGACTTGCGCAGGTCTCGGAAGCGCCCGTGGGGTGTGGTAAAGTCCACCACCCAGGGCAACACTGGGTGGTAGTTGGGATCCCCGTGCCGCCGACCTGCCAACCTATTCAGCTGCATGAGGTAGTGGAAGTTGCTGATGCGACCATGGACCCAGTCTAGCACAAGGCCCCTAAGTTCTTCTTGGCAGGTGGAACACCCAGGTCCTCTTCCTCCCTTTTCTCCAGGCTCAGTGCCTACCCCATCCCTTGCTACAGGAGTCTCCTCATCGTCATCCTCCTCGGGCCTCTCATAAGCACTCAGGTCCAGCCGGAGCTCGCTACAAAGCTTCTCATCCACAGCAATGTGGTGCAAAGATAGGGCCCCACAGGCCAGTCCCTGCTGGTGACAGGCATCCATGGCCCTCAGCACACGGAAAAGAATGAAGAGCACCTTGGCTTGGCTGTTAGTCAGCTTGGCAGGACTGAAGGTGACCACATCATGCAAGGAGAACTGTACATAAGGGTGTACCACATACAGCATCTCTGGGGACTCCAGCAGGGCCTCAGCTCTCAAAAGACTGGGACAGGCCTGCCTGCCCTGAGGGGGACAAGGGTCATCTCTGGTATATGCTGGGCATTGGGTAGCTTCGCCCACTGGCAGGAAGGAGTAACCATAGACCCTCTGCAGAGCTTGTCGAACTGAGTCCAGGGCAGGGACAGCTGAGGGGGCAGGGTTATGACTATAAGGCTGCCCATAAGTATGATATGCATGGCGCCACAGGTTGCGATAATTCTGGGCAGCCACATCCTGCATGAAGCTATTGAGGGTTTCAGAGCTGCAGGACCCCTCCTCAAAGGGCATGCCGCCACCGAGAGGGTAGGACAACCTGCGTTTCCGCAGTCCATGCACCTCTATGCGCGTCCAGCCTGGGGGCAGCCTTTGCACCGAGCGTTGCAGGAGAGTCTTGACTTCCGCTTCGCCCACGCCCTCTGCCCTGGGGCAGGGTCCCAAGGGCAGTCGGCGTTCGCGGAGACTGGCCAGCCAGCGCACGGGGACTAGGGCTACCACGTGAGTGCCCCCCGGGGCCGGAGCAAGCTGCCGGGCATCGATGTTCAGGTCTCTCTCCACGCTCTGGAGCAGCTCCTCCATGTTAGGGCTTGGGGGCGGGGACCAGCCCTTGACTCCAGTGGTAAGAGCGACTTCCCGCCCCCTACTCCCCAGGGCCATCCCCTCTTGGCCACCTGGGGGCAGCGCAGGGTTGAGTAGGGCCACGGCCCTCCTCGCAACGGCTTCTTGGTGCCAGACTGGCAGGGTAGGAAGGGGCGAAGGGACAGGAGCTGAGGCGGAGGCGGCGGGGGTGGGCCAGGGACAGAGGATCAGAGAGCGGGGCGCTCTTACCCTTCTGCAGGGTCCTGCGCTCCTGGCGCTGCAGGGCGGGCGCTGCGGGGTGCCAGCGCCCTGCTCCACCGTGACGGGTCAGCTGACGCTGTTCACGTGATCGCCCCGGTACGGAAACAACCGCACGTGGCTCAAAGGCGGGGGGATGGGACCCCGCCTCTCGCCCGCGCCACCGCCTGGCGGCCTTCGGCGCCCTCCCTCCTAGCACTCTGCTCAGGGCTAGTGGCGGCTTCGTTTCCTCCGCGGCTGAAAGGGACCCCAGCCAGCCCGCCAGTGCGGGCAAGGGGGATGCTGAACCACCCACGAGATTTACTCTCCTCTCCCTGCTTCCTCCTGCACGCTCCACAACGCTGATCTAGGGAGGCTTTTCCCAGAGATCCCAGCATTTAGCGGGCTGATTCTCCTTCTCCCGCCACCGCTTTTACAGATTAGAAACCCCAGGCAGAGCTGGCACTTTTGACATCAAGTGCCTTCAGCGCCTCCATGCTGCCTTCCAAAAGGAACTTTTAATTTTCCAAAACATTTGGCCTTCACAACACACTGCGAGGTAGGGAGGACAATTATTACTGTTTATATTTTCAGGTGATAACCAAGAGCCGCCAAAAGAGGCTTGTCCAAGTGACAGAATGGAGACTTTCTGCCCTGGAGTCCTCCCCACTGAACAGCCTTCTATGTGTGTGTGTGTGTGTGTGTGTGTGTGTGTGTGTGTGTGTGTGTGTGTGTGTATGTGTGTATATATATGTATATGTGTATATGTGTATACACATACACACATATATATACATATATATGTATATGTATATATGTATATATATGTGTATATATTTTTTTTCTTTCTCTCTCTTCTTTCTTTCTTTCTTTTCTTTTTCTTTTTTTTTTTTTTTTTTTTTTAATTCTGGGCGATCTGAGGAATGGAAGTGGCCAAGGCCCAGAGGCCTGGCGTTCTTGAGAGGAAATGTTCCCCCAAGACTTCCTGTTGAAGATCAGCTTGTGCGGTGTCACAGTGCCTGCCCACTGTGGTCAGAGCCTTGCAGATGCCACCGTGGCTGAGGGGAGGATGCGGCATGGGTTAAGGAGTGGAAACCAGAGAGCTGGCACCAGAACTACATGACTCCTTCAAGGGGTCTCAGTTCTGACTCATTTACAAAACAGATAGGCCATTGTTTTCTGTGAAACCACTGGCTCTGTTTTTTTAAGTCTCACTCCTAGAAGGAAAGTTTGCCTCATGTAGAAGTTTGGTGTAGAGGTATGGGGGTTCCATAAAGATATTTAAGAAAATCTAAAGTCCAAATTAGGAGACAGGAATGGCTCTGCCATGATCTGATTTCAACTGTGTTCTCTTTCTTGATGGGGCAACCAGAGCTCCTGATGCGCTTGGTCACAGGACCTTGGGCAGTAATAACTTAAAACCACCATTTATCGAGCACTGACTGATTAGCAATCCAGGCACCATGCTAAGCACTTTGCATACCTTGTTTTGTTTAATTCTCACCACTATCCTTTCAAGAAGAAATTTTTATACCCATTTTAGGATGAGGAAGCTGATTACCTTAGGTAACTTGCCCAAGGTCACATAGATAAGAAGTGGTAGAGCCAGAATTCAAACCTAGGCCTATCTCATCCTAAAACCAATGTTCTCTGTACTCCTTGGCCACGTACTATTGGTGTTTTCACCTGGGAAATTAGGTATTCCTTGACAATCTCGCATCCCCAACTTTGGTCTGAGTATCTGAGACCAGAGGATGGGTTTTGATGGTCTTTGAGTCCACCTGGTCTTTGCTCTGGTCTCAGTTTACCTAGATTGATCAGGCACTTTTTCTTTCTGCAAGTCTGTGTGTACCCTGCCCTCTAGTGGTTTTGGTTTGCAATGCAACAATGACCTTGGGTATAACTAACCTTACCTCTTAGAACTCTCCTCTTGAGGAAAGTCCTTGCAATGCTGGACATTAGTGTACTAAGATTTCTGGGGCAATGACACCTCCACCAATCCCAGCCCTAAAACAATGGTTTTCAAATTTCATGACGTACTTCCCATGAGCAGTCTGGGGCGAGACGCAGGAATCTGAATTTTTAACAAGCACCCCAGGTAATTCTCATGCAGGCAGTCTGCAGGCCACATATTAAGATAAATAGTGCTCTGTAGCAGCTCTATTCCCAAATTCCCCCAAATCCCAACCCAAGCACCCTTGGGCTTTTGGGAATCTGGGACCAAATTAGCCACTCCCCTTTGCCAACTTCAATATTGAGTCGCCAGGAGGTCATTGCTCGGATAGTTAGAGAGGCAGGCTACAGCTTTCCCTGTTGACAGTCAGCCCATGCTGGGTGAGGCTAGCCTTTGCTGATCTGACAGGGAGAAAAGTAAAGGAAGCTAACATTTAGTACACCAACTGTGGGCCAGTGGGCCAGGTATCGTGCTGGGTGTTTTTAAACAATCTTTTTTTTAATCCCTACAATAAACCATGAACTTATTATTCATTCTATTTTGTAGATGAGGAAATTGAAGCTCAGAGATGTTTAGTATATTCATCAAGCTCACAACTGGTAAGAGCTGGAATTTAAATCCAAGTTTGTCCAACTCAATGGTTCTCAACTGGGGGCAATTTTGGCCCCCAGGGACCACTCAAGATGTCTAAAGACACTTTTGTTGTTGGGGTGGTGGGGCAGGGTATTTTGCTAATGGCATCTAGTGGGCCAGGGATGCTGGCCCCACAGGACAGCCCTCACAACAAGAAATTATCAAACCCAGAATGTCAATAGTGCTGAGGTTGAGAAACCCTGGACTCAAAGCTTGTGCTTTTGTCCTATAGAGTAGGATAGTGAGGGAATGGAGACTTAGCAGAACAAAATGGAGAAGGGCCTACCCCAAGGGCCTTGGGTGGGAAGGGGATGGGACATCTGTGCTAAGGATAATGGAAATGGAACAGCTGGTGAGATTTCTCTTCCTTCCAAGCTTGGCCAAGGCCCTGCTCAGTTTCTCCCGACTTGCCAAGTCAGTCCTGGGACTTCACACTAAGCTTGTCCTAGAGTGACCCTGACTCCCAGCTCAGGGCGGGGGCAAAATATTTACCTAGATCTTCCTGCAGAACTTTCCCAGCCAAAGCCCCTGGCTCTGGGGGGCCAGTGCTTTCCACCTGCAGCCCCTGGGAAGCTCTGCCTTAGCTCGCTTGCTATGGAGGGTGAGAGCATATAAAAACTAGAGCAGCCAAGGGCCAGGTAGCATCTAGAACAGTTAGAAGTGGAGTGAATGGGCATAGCCAGGAAGATCCCCTTAGCAGGCTCCTGTCTAGGGAGAAATAGGGCAACTTGAGCAGACAGTAGTAGGTAGCTGGCTTGGGCAGCAGGATTCTGATCCTGAGGTTTGCTTTCCACAGCTCTTCTTCTCTAGGCTTGGTCCACAGCTTCACTGAACTTTCCCCCAGTACCCATTCCTGGAGCCCACACACACTTATCCAGTCTCCATTCTGGACCTCCCCAATACTGGCCTCCCTTACTAGACTAGGGTGGGTGGGTAGAGCTTACTGTGCTGACAGGAAATACCTCTCGTTCCAAGCTCAGAACCTCTGAAGAAACAGCAGACTGGGGCATGGAGGTGTGTATGGGAGGGAGGAGGCAGGTAGAGACAGTCTTGGAGAGAAAAGAGGAAAGAGCATACGAGCAGGTCCCCCATATTTGGGGTTCAATCTCTTTCTTTCCCTTCCCACCCATGGGGGAGTGGATAAAGGGATGGAGTAGGGCAGGCCAGGAGGAAGATGTGGTAACAGCTGATTCGTCCCCTGAAGTCATACTTTCTAACAATCAGCTGTTACTGGGGTGGAAGGCAGGAAGTTTCTTTAAAGGCACAATGTTCTGAACACAAGCTCAGGATTCTGGAGTTCCTAGGAACTATAGCAATAACTTGGCAGAGCCTGTATTTAATGCAGAAGGAACTATCTCACACTCCAGGCTAATCCTTCCGGCTCAATTACCCTCACCTCCAATTTTGAGCTTATGGAAAAGTCATGGATCCCTGTGTACACGTTTCTGTTCGTTGGGGTGGGGGCAGTGATGAGGTGGGGCGGGTCTAAGACTTGCCCCTTTAAATAAGCCGTCCAGCAGCTTTTGCCAAGTCATTGGGTTCCTTTCAGTTTTTGCCCATCCCCCGCCCCTCTAGACTCTAATTGGACCCTGGAGAAGGAGCAGCCTCCTCATTGGTTTCTACCTTTGAAATCTCTCCCTAAGTAGGCCTGAGTCAGTGAAAATTTTCTGGAGGGCGGGACAGAATGGGGTATTAGGCAGAGATAGATGGGATTGCTAACTAGTTGTACTTTGTCACGGCCTATGGTTTTGACTACAAGTCTTCCTTCTACCCTCAGGTGAAGACTGTGCTATGAAATTTTTGTTAGGAATTGGTTCTGTCTGCGACTGGGACGAGACCATCTTCCCCAAGAAAAGAAAAATCTCCTGATCAGGAAGCCCCCACCCCCAGGAGGGGTGGGCTAGATCTCTCCAGGGAAAGCTGGGGCTAGGCGAGGTGAGCAGTTCTCCCTTCCCCTTTAAGCCCTCAGCGGTTCTTATCCAGTGGAAGAGTCTGCTGCCCTGAGGGCCGATTTCCACCTTCAGTTCTGCCCGCTCTTGCTGCTTCGTCTGCTCCACCTTTTCTCTGAGAGCTATCGCCTCCCGCAGAGGTCAGCGAATCCATTTTAGGTTTGTCTAGAAGAAGCACTCATGGCTCTAAAAAGGAGGGACTGTAGCCCTTTAAGGACTTAGCCGAGATGGATTCAAAGAAGAGTTTAAAAATGCCAACTCACAGAGCGCGCTGGATTCTGGGAACGAGGTGTCAGACTGAGAACTACATTGACCAATATGCACTGCAAACACACACGCCTTTACTGCCTTCTGCTCTTTAGGACTCTGGTTTGACGTAGCGCTCTTCAAAGCAAGTATTCTAGGTGGAGGGCTGAGCCACACCTTTTTACCTATTGGCCAGCTCATGAGTTGGTGGGCGTGGCTTTAGTGCAACTCCACTAAGCAAAGAGGGTGACCTCCTTGCCAATCAGAACTAAGACAGCCGGAGAGGCGGGACAAAGGCGAAGGGCTGGCGCCCCCGAGTAGGTGTGGTCACGCTGCCCGCCAGTTGGCGGTGATTGGCCCTGGGCGGTGCAATCGCAACTTGTGCGTCACGACGCCGCCAGCTGATCGGAGACTGGAGCCGGTGTGTGCTGGGCGCTGGGAAGAGACCGCCGCCGGCCGCGGGGAACGGACGCACTGATTTGCTCCCTTACCCTCAGCCCCCCCCCCCACACACACACCAAGCACCAGGTGGGTGTGAACTGGGGTCCTGGCAGCACAGGAGGGAACCGCGCTAACGGAGTAATAGGGGCAAGTAGGGTCCTGGCGGCCACACCCTGCCCTTCCGGGGGAGTGGAGAGGGGGTAGCGGGGGCAGGGGCGCTCCAGGGGAGAGTGGCCTGGACTGGCTGGAGTAGTGTGTCAGGAGGTTTTTAAAAAGAGACTGGGACAGAAGTACTGGCGGAAAGTCTTACGGAGTATCTGGAAGGAAGATGAGGGGCCGGCGGGCTGGGGGCGGCTAACCTCGCCGTCCTCTGGGCCGAGGATACGGGAGCCGGCCACCCAGCCAGGGTAGGATTTGGATACGGCGTGTAGCGGTAGGGTGCTTTGCCTCTACCGCCACGCAGTAGATCAGAGCCAGCTGAGCGCCCTGGCAGGGAAGGGGTCTCTGGGCGGGCCGGCCCCTCCTCTCATTCCTTCCAGGGTATGTTATGTAAGGGGGGAGGGGAGAGGAGTAGGGGGCGGCGGTGCCGTGGGCCTTATGCAACCCTAAGGTTAGGGTTTCACCGCGGTTGGTGGGGAGAGCGGGCAGGAGGAGGGCCTGGAAACTCTACCCCCCTCCCCAGCCTAACTAGCCGTCTTGAGCAGAGAGAAGGTCACCTCTGCACCTCCCCCAAGCCTGTCCAGTTGTGGGGCCCCTAGCCCAGGCCTGGCCCTGACCGCCTGGGAAGCCGGCTGGCTGGGTGGGGCGCCTGGGTTAGTCATCACTGGGCTCCCTCTCTCCCCACCTCTCGGCCAACTCTTGGCCCCTCCCCGTGGCCTCCGGCTACGCTCTCCCCCCTACCTCCCTTCGGCCCTAGTTCCAGCCTCCAACTCATTTGGCCTGTCACCCTGGCTGTCAGACTGGGCTGGAAGCTGTCAGGGTGCCAAAGGGTTGATGGAGCAGCTGGTCAGAGGGTCAGTGCCCTGGACCCACCCCGCCCTGCAGCCAAGGGCACCTGCTTGGCACAGACTTTCAGCAGACACTGAGTCCTATGGACTGACCAGAACCGGCTCAGACAGAGGGGAATGGGAAGGAATTGAGAGTGGTCATCTGGGATAAAGAAGGTACCACAAAGTTTATGCTTCCCAAGAGGGTTTTGTAATTTGAACACCTCCCACCCCCACCCTAATCCTTCATACCCTCTGAGTATAGAAATCTCTTGGCAAGACCACCTTGACCCCTCCCGTTGTCATGGGCCTTGCCCTTGGGCTGAGTGTCAGCACACACAGGCTCTCCCCAGCTCTTAGCCCCCAAGCCTGCCACGCCCCCAGCCCCCTCTCTGGGCCATGCTGCAGGGCCCGGCTTTTCCTGCTGATTCACGCGTTGGAACTGTGGGGGCGGGGCTTGGAACTTGGAACAAAGTTCAGACATGGAGGGGCCGGCAGACAGCCTGGAATTCATACCAGATGTACCCGGAATGCGCAAGCGGAATGCCTGGCATTTGAAAGTCCTGGGGAGGCTGCCCAATCTTTCTTCCCTCCAGCCTTTGGTCCCATCCTCTCCTCACAGTCCCAGGAGCCTCTGCTGACCTTCTAAACTCTCTAAATTCTAGATCTCCTTTCCTCACTCTTCCCCAAATGCAGGCTCCCCGAAACTCTTCTTTCAGCTAAACTCCCTGGGAACAAGTCAGTTCGACTGATCACTGAATTCACATTTCTGGACCTGAGATACAACTTCTCACTTTGTAACCTGGGTGACAGGTGGGATGTGCCCCGAGGTCCCCAGGTCCTACCTTCTCTGAATGTTGAGTAGGCTGGGTTCCCTCATGGGTAGCTGGGGCAAGAGGTGGGTGAGAGCAGGCCTGGGTTTCAACAGCATTTAGTTCTGGAAAGAGGAGCAAGGAAAGTATATTTTGAGTTGCCACTTGATTCTCGCAAAAGTTTTAACAGCTCCTGCAGGCTCGGGTTAGAATCAGGAACCCTTTATTAGAAAGCTGAGTAACTGTTGGGGCTGGACTTTGATAGTCAGTGGAACAGTGTCCCTGTGACATGGCCCTGCTCAGATCTTTCCCATTTTTCTTCCCTTTCCCTATAGGAGCCTGTACCTCCCACACTCTCACCTGGCTGAGCCGCAGTAGTTCTTCAGTGGCAAGCTTTATGTCCTGACCCAGCTAAAGCTGCCAGTTGAAGAACTGTTGCCCTCTGCCCCTGGCTTCGAGGAGGAGGAGGAAGAGGAGAAGGAGCTGCTTTTCTCTTCATCTGGAAGGTGACAGAACTGGGGATGGGAAGGTCTGAACAGTGAGAGTGATGATACCTTTTGGGAAAGGGAATCCTGTTCAGTAAGAGAGCCTTCACCCCAACTGGCCCAGCAAGAGGGAACAATTTTAGATTAGAGACCCTGAATTAGGGAATAGATGGCTCTGACTACCTAGGCTTAGTTAGTCGTGGTGTGACAATGGGAACAAGTGAAGCAAAGAAAACCCTGTATACTCCTTTACCCAGGTGTCTTTCTTAGCCCTCCTTCCTTGTCCCCCATTCTTTCCACTGATCTTTCCAGGGGAGGTCTAGAAGTAAGTTTCTTCTCAGGAAAAAGGTCCTACTGAAACTCTCATCTGAGTAGTCATCCCTCTGCTCTTACCTTCCCTTAGACTGGTCCAGACTGTAGATTCAGGGATTCTCACCTAAATGTGGGATCCTTAGACTTTCTGTCTCAGCTTCTCCACCTTCCTGTGAGATGGGGAATCACCTACTTGAGTGTACATGAGGGAATCAGAAACCCATTTGTGCAGACTCAGAGCTTGTGTTAGGAACAAAACAACATTTCACATAAGCTATTGCCCCTCCTGACCATAACTCCAGGATCTGGAGGGGGGAGTATTGGGGAGAGGGGGGCTAGCAGGAACTCGGTATAACTTCTCATCATGCAAAGGTACCCCCAGGCTTCCTCTGCCACCCAAAATAGGCCTGCAGCCTCTGATGGGGTTCCAGCTACCACTGCTCTCTTTCTTTCCTCACTTTCCAGGATAGTGTATGAGACTCATCTCAGGCCTGTGCGGGCAGGATATTCTCCCCTCCAGCAATCAGGAGAAATGAGTTGTGGGACATGACCCCCATTGGGGCATCAGGTAGTATAAACCTGCCCCTCCCAGCTCCTGATCCAGTCTCGCTCTTGGGCTCGGGCTCTGGTGTGATTCAGCTTTGGCCCAGTCTCCCTGCCTGAAGATGGGCATGTTCAGGGACTTTAGGAAACTGTTATATTTTGGGGGAGGAGGTATGTAGAGAGCTGTGTTCTATTCCCCATTTACGAGAAACAGAAAGATTGAGGGTAGAGCAGACCATTGAACCCAGCACTTCTGTAGCCCAAGATAAATGTATGGGACTGTGGAAGAAGGGGGAGGGTAGACTGAGTCCACCCATAGGGCACAACACATATTGCTCTGTCCCTGGACATTGCTTCTATCCTTTTTCCCCTCCTCGCCTTACTGGCCACAGTGTCTCCCCCTCCAGCCCTGGGTATGTGACTCTGTCATCCTCACCTTTCATGGAGCAGAGATGAGGAAGAACAGCCTGGGAACACAGAGGCAGGCAGAAGACCAGTGAAGGACAAGACTGGGAGAGCACAGGGTCCTGTCTGGGCACCCTGCAGAGGGGGCCAATAAAGGCCACGAGCACCCCAGGAAGAGGGAGGACATCCAGCTTTCATAAAGGACAAGCTTCCAGCCACCTTCTTTATTCACCATTTCTCTCCAGTCTTTCCGCCTCCCTCAGAGATGTGGGACCATATTAAAGTGTCCTGTGGCTTCATCCTCTTACTTCCACCTTTCCTCTACTCTGTAATTTTTATATAAGGAGCTTCAAGGAGCAAGAGCCAGCTGTGAAAGGACATACACAGAAAATTCATAAGAGAAATCAAATGAATAAAATCATGAAAAATGTGTTTCATTAGTAATTAAAGAGAGGCAAATATATAGCTGTAAGCATTTTTCCCATAGCAAACTATAACGGAAAAATATAAGACCCAGTTATTGACAAAGGAGTACTAAAATAATGCTCCCATACATTGCATATGGTGGAACAAATTGATACATCCTTCCTGTATGTCAGTTTGGATATATATATCAAACATATTACCATGGCCTTTGACCTAGTAATTCTAAATTTGGAGATTTATCCCAAGAAAATAATGCAAGATTTAGTTATAAGACGTTCATGCCAGCATTTCAATAGAGAAAAATGGGACGCATCTCTCTAATTGGGGATTCATTTCTGCTGTAATGAAAATTTGCAGTAGGGGATTGTTTAAATTATTGTATATCCATCCAGATGGTGGAGTACTGTGCAGCCATTAAAAATCATGTAGAACATTTGACTATAAATAAAAATACTCATTGAATATTAAAAAGGTTGTAAAAATAGTGTGTATTATGTGATCCTAATTTTGTTTTTTAAGCCATAGGTATATATATATAAAACAGATAAAGACTGAAAACATACTCCGAAATATTAATAGTGGGTATCTTTGGAGGGTGGACTAAAGTAACTGTAATTTTCATCTTCAGTTTTTTCTGTAATTTACAAATTTTCTACATTAATTGTATATAGCTTTCATATAACAAAATTTAAAAGAATTTGTAATAAAAAAAAAAAAGGTTTGAGAGGTAGATGTGGAATAATGAAGGAATACCCCGAATCCCTTGGACTTAGTGGATATTTGGTGAAGAAAGGGGTTTGTGAGAGTGTTTGGGGGAGCACCTATTGATTTATGAAGTTCATTCTTTGGGAGTAGCAGGAATCCACCCTCTCCATGCACAGGAAATGGCTCTCTGAATTGCTGGCTGTCAGCCAGCTAAAGAAGTGTGGAGTAAGACAGAAGGAAAAACAGTAAAAACCTATCTGCTCTTCAGGAAATAGGGGGTTGGGAGGAAGATTTTTCTCTCCAGGCTGAAAGGTTCTAGAATCCTAACAGTCATGCTGCTGAAAGCAGGTTGGGTCTTTGTTTTGCTGTTTTGGCCCCATCTTGAGGTGACCCTGTGTGACCTCTCCTTGTCTCCTCAGATTGGAAGAGAGATTCTGTCCACCCAACAGGTCCACACCCAAGACTGTAGTGCTGAGGGGTTCCTTTTGCCTCCCCTTCCTAATAATGAGGCTCCTCTGTAGGGCACCCAAAAAGTTGAGGGAGGAGTCCCCAGTGAGACGCTTCTCCAAAATGGAAGCCGTTATTATGTTTGAGAGGTACTATATGAGGCGGCAGGACTCCAGGAATTATACAGTTGCTGGGATGTGTCAAGGATCTGGAAGCCTCGAGAGGTAGAAGGGGTGGCTCCAAGGAAGTGAGGTGCCCTCTCCCCCACAACAGATGGGAGATGAGTGCGGAGCCGTGTGGTGGCATGGTTTAAGCAACTGGGAGTGGGTTTGCCATGGCCTGTAACTTCAGATCTGTATGGGTGATGTGGGAGGGATGACCAGCAGGTGAGAGGTTAGAGTAAGGAAAGGAAATGAAAGTTAGTGGGGCGGGGCCTCTGAGATTGTCGGGTGAGATTAGTGACCCTATATCTGGCGCTCATAGATTCAGGACACAGAGAGAAGGGGAAGACCCCTATCACATTCCGGAAGTGCTCTCCCCAACTCTGTTGCCTGGTTCCCGGGAACTCCTACCCCGCCCTCTGTAGCGAGGGCGGGATGCGATGGGTTACCGTGACTCCAGGGACGGTGGCCACAAAGCCTGCTCCAATCACCGCCCCGCCGAAGGATGGGGGCGTGGACGAACCCTGAAAAAGTTACAGCAGATTTCAAAGGCAAGGCGGGCGAGAGATCCCAGAGATCCAGTCTTGCCAGGAAGCGGTTCACACTCTCCTCAGGGGGCTAGCGCAGGAACCCAGCGGACTGATCCGGACTGGTCAGGTCATGACGCCCTTGGGGATCCTAGTGACTGGTATCTCCTCCGCCGCCTTTTGGGGGATGCACTGAGGAATGCAGCTGCTACCCATACCAGGATCTGCTGCTTTGGACCATTGAAAGTGGTGGAGAACCTGTGTCTCCCTGCTGCACAGCCTGCTCTTGGGGATTGGGGTGCTGTTCGGGTGCGAGGCTTAGAGGTTTGGGAGGCACCTGGGTGAGTGCCTCCCACTTGAAGACCTGGCAGGCACCTTTAAAATTGATGCGAGACCTTGAGAGTCTGAGAGACTAGAATAAGAACATGGATGAGTGGGCCGGCATGCACAGCAGGAGAATGGAATCCGGGTCAGCATGACCTTGACCCGTGGCTCTCCTCCAGGCTGTTGCTGTACCCTCAGATGGCCACAGACCCTATTCATGGCCACACACTCTGGGCCCTAGTGCTGGTGACTGTATCTGTGGGTAAGTCTGCAGGAAAGCCTGGGCCAGTTTGGGGTTTGGGGGCAACCTTCCAACCATAATTCCAGGTCCCCTTCTGGCAGCTTTACTGAGGGAAACCAAAGAACTGGAAACAAGGAGGGGATAGTGGTTCCTTCCCAGGCTATACACCATCCTGGGGGAAGCCTAACACAAACACACACCCTTGCCCTCAGGTTACTTCCTGGCTGATGGAGTCGACTTGCTCTGGAACCAGACCTTGGGGCAGGCCTGGCACCTTCTCTGTCACTATTTGGTGGTGAGACTCAGAGGCGAGACAGGAAGGGAGGTGTGCCCAGACCAAACCCCCCAATCTCTCATCAGCTTTCTGTCCTATGACTTCCCAGAGAGTCTCTGACCCCCCTAGCACTTGATCCTCCCGACCTTGGGCTGAAAGCAGGGAGGGGATTGACTACCAGCCGCAGCTGGGAGTCAGCATTACCTCAGGAGCTTGGATTTCCACAGGTGTCCAGTCGATTGCAGAAACATTGAATATGGAGCTTTTCTGAGAATGGGAATCCTCAATATTAGGAGTGGGGATGGGGAATAAAAGGTCAGACTGTGCAGATGCTGCAGCCCAAGGGGAGACATCCCCTGGACTACTGCTGCTTCCATTCTAGGGAAGGATTGTTTCAAAGCTATTTAGGCCCCTGACAGAAGGGTATGTGTAAAATTTGGGTGTTTTGTGGGGAGTGGTGTCAGAAAATACATGGGAGCCCCTCTCAAGGATAAGGATATTGGAAGATGATGAGTGGTAGGTCATAGAAATCTTCTGACCTTTTACCCTGGCTTCCCAGGTAGTGAGCTTCCTCGGCACCACCATTCTGTCCGGCCACTATGTGGGCTTCTCTATGATGTCTCTGCTCCTGGAGCTGAACTCTGCCTGCTTGAGCCTAAGAAAGTTACTGCTGCTTTCTCTATAGGCCCCATCCTTGGCCTTCAGTGTGGCCAGTTGGACCACCCTGGCCACCCTGACCCTCTGCTGCCTGATACCACTAGGGTGGATGAGTCTATGGTTGATCCAGCAGTACCACCAGGTGCCTCTGCTTTAGTTGTCCTTGGTAGAACTGGGCTGGTCACTGTGAGTGCCTTGAGCATCAGCACGGGTGTCTGAATTTTGGTCAGCGATGTGCTGCAGTCTCAGCCCTGCTCACTTATCCCTGGGCACAAGGAAACCAGGGGCGCCAGGACATGTGATAGTGAGTCTGTCACCAGGGATGATTCCACTCTCAGCCTGAAAGAGTAAAGAGAAGCCTCAGTTTCCTCTTCTGCCAGTCTTGGAGGAGGTAGGACCAGGACAAAAAAAAAAAAAAAAAATGATGGTCTTCAATGCACAGGCCCCTGTCGGGGTAAGGACTGGACTGGATTTTTAGCATGTCAGTTCTTCTTCCAGCTAACTTGTACCCCTCCCCCATTCCTAAGATCTGAGAAGAAATGTTGATGTTCATGGGTGGGTGGAAACCTGGGCTATTGTTCACTGAATTTCATCAACAGATGGTCATCCTTCCCAACAAATTAACTCAAGGGGTACAGCCGGTACTACCAATAAAGGATGGCAGAAAGCATGAAACTGGACAAAACTGCCGATGTATATTCCTTTGCTTCAGCACAGGGACAGATGAGGAAAGATGAAGATCTACTAGGATCAGAGAGATCTGGTATGGAGAGGATGAGATAAGAGGGAAAAGAAACCTAACCTATGACCAAATTCTGGCAGTGGGAGACAACTCAACCGATGCTATCTGTAGCTGGTTGTTGCCAAGAGACCAAAGAACCTGGGCTATAGCAATTGCTACTGATAATTCTGATTCTCACAGCCCCACTATTGTGTTTGTATTTGACTCTACTCCTACCGTATCCAGCATCTGCCTTTTTAATTTCTTCAATATCTTCTGACCTTTTTAAAGAAAATGCACTTTTTTTTTTTTTTAGGCAAGGCAACCCTTGGTCGACTTCACAGATTGCAAGGACCTTATCAGCTTACAATCCCTTATTTTTTTTTTTATTTTTTTAATTTTTTATGCCTATAGCACTTGATCTTCCTAGGTGGTCTCCCATCCAAGTACTAACCAGGCCCAACTCTGCTTAGCTTTCAAGATCAGGCAGGATCAGGCTTGTTCAGGGTAGCATGGCCATAGACAAAAATGCATTTTCTTAGGACAGTACTGAAGTTCAGAGCCGTAATGGGCTCAAACACCCACTCTGGGTGTGCAGTGTAGGGTCTTCCCAGGCCCAGGTTTTCATGAAAAATGAGGCAGAGGCATAGCACCTGAGGGAAGACTTCTTTTTGACTGTAGAGAGATTAAGGAATATCTGAATCTCTTCTGGGAGTCATTCAAAAGCTCTTCTTTCTACCCTGCTGCTTCTGCATTTTTTTTCCTTTAATGCACAAGATTCTTCCCTTGTTTATAACCTGGATGTTATGGGAAGGGTAGAGCAAATTAAGGTTGCTACTCTATTAAACAATAGACAGAAAGAGATAACCCTTAATCATCCACAGAAAAGATATATGAGCAAAAGCAAAAGACAGGAAGATTAAATTAAAAATAAATCTGCCTAAAAGCTGAGCTAGGGAAAGACAAAGAGGATGTTGGAGACAGATATACATAGATTAAGGGACAGATAGAAGGAAAGAGGATTAGTTGCCTAGAAGTGACAGGCAAAGAAATGGAGTGCAAGACAGAGAATCTTTGGCAGAAATATCAAGAAAAACTGTTACAAAAGCTGATAGAAGACAAAATCATAAAATTTGTAAAATGGCTATAAACAAAGAGGGCAAGAAAAAAATAAAGGCTGACAGAAAGAGACCCCAAGGATGGAAGATACAGATAGTCTAGACAGTGATTTAGTGAGAGCAAGTGACAAGGAGGAACAATCAGACTCAAGAGAGATGGAGGTAGTAGTGCCAGACCGAGAGATTAGCAGAACAAGAGAGAGGTAGAGAGGAGAAGAGATTCATCAGGGGAGTTGAGAAGCGGAAGAGCAGAGGTGGAGGAGGCATTGACAGATTTATTGACAGAAAAGAAAGCAGGAAATATGTGGAGTTGGAGACAGGCAGACAAAGTACCAAGCAGCTACAGTGCAAAACACAAAAATAGAGACCGATGGGAACTGATAAGCACAGACTGGTAGGAAGATGAGGAAAAGTAAGAATCAGGGATGTACATTGAGATAGAAGAATAGGCAAAGGGACTGTGGAGAATCAGAGGAAAGGGGTGGGGAGCAGAATGACTAAATAAACATCCAAAGGAAGGAATAAGAACAAGAAGGGAACACAGAGATGAAGAGAGAGGAAAAAATTATAGAGGTAGGGAAAAAATGAGAGAGAGGGATTGTAAGAGAGCCCAGTCACAGTTGGAAGAAACACAGGCAGAAAATAAGAGCAGAGAGTTTAAATGTAATCAGACTAAAACCAGAGAGTCGAAGATATAGAAGTTGAGATAGAAAAACTAAATAGAATGCTATCATAGTTTGTCCTTTAATAGAAGTTGTAGCTTCAAAATTCTTAATGCCTCGATTAACAAAAACATTACCTTGAGTTTTGAAGGAAAACAGAATATTACAAACCCATGGGGGAAATTCATTCTCTAAGTATGTTTTGATGTCAATATTCATTCATTCCACACTCTATACCTTTTCTTTTGTCACTGTCTTAAATTCTTGTTTCATGTAAGTACCCCTTTTGGTAATACTTGATAGTATTTATGAAATATGCCCAAGAACTTGACTGTTAGGGAAATCTGGCTGTTGCTGTGGGTTAACTATTAAAACCTATACAGGAATGGTGAGATTAACTACTGGTGGGGGTAGGACATAAGTCAATACCTGAATATTTTGGGATCACACACAAATTTCCATTGTGGTGGATCAGTGAAACTTCAAGAAGGCAGGACTAGATTGTGATTATAATTGGTTGTGATATCTTATCAAGTAGACTAATTATACTGTGGATCAGATATAGATGATGGGAATCAGAGAGGCATGGTCAATTGGGCTCCTAGAAAAGAGAGGCTAAAAAATGCAGAGGTTGACACATACTACATTTGGTTTAATGAGTTGGGCCAATGAGTACCATGGCAGTGCTCTGTCAGACCTTACCACCCAGTAAAGTGGTACACAAGGCTGACTCCATGCCTACCAAGCTACTGGCTCATGAATTATTTGTCTTCTGGCACAGAGGTGGGGCTTTCCTAGATGGAGGAACATTGATATTTTATGGTCTCAGAACACTATTCTGATAATAAGTTAATAAATTTCTATGCAAATAATTGTGTCAGTCTTTTGTGAGTGTGGTTACATTGAGTCACTCTTCTAGGCTCCAGTGGTGTCCTGATTTATAATGCAATGCTGGATTGTGAAAGCTTTGCTGTGGGAAGATCTCTTGGCACTAACTTTTGACCTATGAAGCCCTAAAATGTTCTAAGATCCTCTAGCCTCAAAAAGCAAACCCGGTTTACTCAGTAGGATGGACTTAGAGCAAGAGAATGGATTCAGACAATTTAGAGTGATCCTCAATGCCGAGGGTTGAAACCAAAGAATCTTTTAGCCAAATTAATCATGAATTAAGAAGAAAATTAATTAAACATAAATCTCCATAAGTGAGTTGTCAAAGCTATACTATATATAAAGTCTGCATTTGTCAGGCTGGAAATTAGGAGCTCTCACTTTGCAAGAGATTACATAAGGGAAGTTACTCTTTAAAGAGTTGCTCCTGTATTGAAATGAAGCATTTATTTAAAATCATTAACTTGAAGTCATAGCATTTCAGGCTGAACATTTGTTGCTACAACATCAAGCACCTTTTATACTTTATCCCATTTAATCTTACACAGTAAAAACTCATCCCATTTTTAAAATGAGTAACGAGGGCAATTTACTCAGGGTTACCTAGCTAGTTAATGACAAGGCCCGGACTCAAACCCCTGTGGCCAACATCTGCTATTTTTGCCTGCCTAGTAGTATAGGGACTTTCCTCTGAAAAACACTCCTCTCTCACTCCCCACTAAATGAGCATGTGACCCAGGTCTAGCCAATCAGAACAACACATTCTCTTTCCCTGAAATAAGCTCTTGACATAAGCAGAGCCTATGAGCCTCAGTACCTTGACTTCTGCTAGAACTTTTGGCTAAGATGCACTATGTGTGCTAACATCGCTAAGCCAGTAGGATATAAGAAGTTTCCCTGAGCGTGGAGCCAACATAGAAAAAGAGGACTCAAAAGATAGAAAGAAAAAAGAAAAAGATAGAGATTTCTAGCATTATATGAATATCTGGATCAAGCTCTGCCTAAAGCCTGGACTTTTCTTGAACCATGAGCCAAAAACAAAACAAAACAAAACAAAACACAAACAAAATCTTCTGGATTTGTTTAATATGAATTGAGTTTTTTTCCCTTTTAGCAATGAGTCTTTATTAATATACCACCTTCAAGATTATCCAGTCTTATCATTTCATTTTGTAAGAAATTGAAGCCTAGAAAAGTTAAGTGATTTATCCAAGCATACCCAACTATTTTGTGGCACAGACAGAATTAGAATCCAGTTCTATGATTTGGTTCAGGGACCCTTCTTGTACACTATTTTGCCTCTTTCTTTATAGAAAGGCTGAGTAGTAGAGAAATTTTAAGGTAGAAAGATAAAAGCCTGCTGACAACTGAAAAGCAATCAAGTCAGATAAATTGCTCTGAGGTGGTATTTACAAGTCAGGATGCTTCAGTTTGAAAGCCAGACTTTTCTTCAAGTATTGATTTATGTACTTTTTAGGAATGCAGGAACTTTGCTGGGCAGAGGTCCATTTCAGCTTTCCCCTGCAGTCATGAGCACTACTTAACTGAGTGTTATAAGTCCATTCTTTTCCTGCCTTTAACCTGCTGGGAGACAGACCCTTACTTGCCACATCTTCTACAGGAATTGGACAGAAAAGTGATTCTCAGACTGAATGAGCTCTTTCAACTGAGATAAGGATGCAAGCCATGTGGGCTTTAGGAGTAGAAGAATGGGAATTTGATCCTGTAGTACAGTAGGTACAAGGGTCCCTGTAAGGGACTTTCTGCCTACCACCACCCAACCCAAAATACAAACTCTGGGATAGTATCTGACATTCCAGGGATAGTAAATTATTTCTTTAGGTTAAGCTTTGTCCCCTCACTCTGGCCTGCCTGCCTGTGCCCTTGAAAGGGCTCCTTCACCTCCTTGAACTTCTCTGGTTGGCATTACTAATCACAGGAGCTGAGATTGGCACAGTGGCTCTCTGCCTCACAACCCAGGTCAGAGCACCGTTAGAGGAGGATGAAGAAACCTGAAGAACTGGGGGCCACAAATTCCTGCTGCTGCACTGGCCTAGAATAACATTACTATTCAGCTATTCACTCACTTCCCTTAGCAGCTCATCCAAATATCATTTTCTTCAAGTTCCTGCTCTTGCTTCCCTAACCCCAGCTCCTCATAGAATCCAACATTTCCATGGTGGCAGCAAGTGAGGGTGGGGAGCCAGGAATATGTAGGAGATGGGGGAGGGAAATAGGGGCCACAGCTCAGGGCAACTGCAGCAGCATTTCCTTGACATATATTGAATTAAAAAAATTCATATTCATATATGTATAAGGGAGGCTATGGGGAGAGTTGGATCTCCATTCTCTACAGTGGGAAATGAGCAGATAAAGTCTGAAAGTTAAAAGTCAAGAAATAGCAATACAAGCCTATTACTTAGAGATATAGCAATAAATGCCGAAATAATCAGCTAAAATTGGTGAAAGAGAGGAATGGTCAGAGGGAGCATAGATAGCTGTTCCTTGTAACAAATATTTGTAACAAATTCTGCAAGACTGTATAACTTTGTTAAAACTACAAGCATTACAGTGGCCCTCAGTCACCCCTGGCCCCCTCTGTATCCCTTGGTTCTTCATCAGGGATTCAACCAATCTCAAATCAAAAATGTTAGAAAAAGTGTTACATTATTGCTGGCATGTACTATGTAGTTAGGCCTATGATGGTTGCGTCAGTCCTTGGTACTGAATATGTACAGACTTTTTTTCTTGTCATTATTCCCTAAGCAATACAGTATAACGACTGTTTATATAGCATTCACATTGTATTAGGTATTATAAGTAATCTATAGTTGATTTAAAGTGTATAGGAGGATATACATAGGTTCTATGTAAATACTACGTCATTTTAAATAAGAGATTTGATTGAGCATCTTTGGCTTTCAGTATCTGCGGGAGATCTTGGAATTAATTCTCCTCAGAAAATGAGGGACTACTGTAATTGTATAGCTAGCTATTTATCATCCATCTCTACCTCTAGAATGCAAGCTCCCACCAGGCATAGCCTAGGTCTACTCTGCTCTCCTCTGTATTCTGCCGCCCTGGCAAGGACTGCACTTGGAGGTGTGCCTTAAACTTTTGTAGAAGGAGATTTTTAAAGGCATATTTGCTTTGAGAAGACTTTCTGCATTCAATACGAGTTTGGACAAGACAATCTAATATGTACCTGCCAGTTCTATGATTTTCATCTACTTTCCTACTCATCTCAATTTCTCTTACCTGTCTTGCTCCAGTACAAATTCTTATCTTTCTTTCATACCTAAATTTTCAAGTGATAGGTCAATTCCCATTGCCTCCATTGTCTCATGAACTTCCCTGGCAACGTTTCTCTCCCATTGTCTTTCTGAAACTGCTCTCATAGGTCAGAGAATTCTTTCTTGTCAAGCTTGCAGCCTTTCTCAGTCTTCCTTACCTATTGTATCATCCAACACGGCAGAGGGCTTCTTTCATTTTCTTTCTTTCTTTTTTTTCTCTCTCTCAATCTTTACTCTCGGTTCCTTGCTGTTATCCAGATAAGAGGGCTTCCTTTTCTTGAAGTGCTTTCTTCCTGTGGGCCTCTCCTGACCGTTCCAACTGTTCTTTCCCTGGCTTTCTCCGGCCTCCTCTTATCCTGGACTGTGTGTGTCTCAAGCCTTCTTCATCTGCTTTTCTGTTATTCTTTCTTCTGTGAACTGACTCTTTCTCATAAATTTAGTATCAACTTTGGTCTGATGATTCAACTCCTCACCTCAGCTCCTAGAGTGCCACTTGTGTGTTTCTAGCCAGAGGACTCCTTCTTTTGTATGACCTGCAGTCATCTCTAAATTCAGTTTTAAATCCCTTAAACAATGAGGAGACCAGTTTGACTGTGTAGTGAATGGTCCAAAATAATGACAACTAATATTTTCTGTTCAGATCTGTTCCTGGGTGGTCACTTTTAATTGAGCTTTATCAGACTGTGTTTGACCAGTTAAGAGACCTTAAGAGAAGTTTTTAATTTTTTAAGTTTTAGTTTTTTGATTTTTGAATTATTTCATTTGCACATGTATTTTCCAGATTTAAAAGAAAAAATCTTGTAAATCGTCAAATAGGTCAAATCATTGGCAAAATGTCAAAACTGCTTGGAATTTAAGCAGATTTAAGCAAATCATCCAACTTTAATTTGGTTCAAATGTTCCCATCCAACATCATCTAGGCTTCTTAGCATGAATATAGATGATATCACAGTACGATTAAAAACATAAGCTCCGGAGCCATATTTACTGTTTCCATTATTTACTGTCTGTGAGGCCTTGAGCAAGTAACTCAGCTTCTCTGAGCTTCAGTTTCTTTACCTATAAAACGAGGCAAATAATAGCACCTATGTCATTGAATTATTGTAACAATTAAATGAACTAAAGCATATAAAGTTGCTAGAGAGAATCTGACACATATTTCATGTAACTAATCATTTCATGTAATTAATCTGACCCAAGTCAGATTATTCCACCTTTCTAAGCCTGGGTTTCTCATCAGTAAAATGGGGCTAATAATAATAATATCTTGTTAGGTCGTTGCTATTGTTGTTGTTTTTTGCTAATCTTTTAAAAATTTTTATTTATTTAAATTAATTTCAAGTATACAGTACATTGGTTAGACATCTATATCGTTTATAAAACAATCCCACCAATTGCTTCCTCCCTCCCCTGGCCCTCCACCTAGTCATCATATTAATGCTAACTGCATTCCCTCCGCCATGCTCCCCATCCCCGTGACCAAATATCAGCTACTAATTTGTGCTTCTTTAACCCTTCACCCCATTCTCCCAGCCCCCCAACCCCCTCCCCTCTGTCCATCACCAAATTGTCCACTATATTTGTGAGACTGCTTTTGATAAGTTTGTTCTTTTTGTTCTTTAAATTCTGCATGTAAGTGAACTCATATGGTATTTATCTTTCTCTGTCTGACTTATTTCACTCAGCATAATAACCTCTAGGTCTATTCATGTCTTTGCAAATGGTAGCATTTCATTTTTTAAATGGCTGAGTAATATTCCATTGAATATATAAATCACAATTTCTTTATCTGTTGATGGGCATTTAGGTTGCTTTCATATCATGGCTATTGCCATGAATATTGGAGTGCATAGATCTTTATGAATTATTGTTTTGAGTTTTTTGGGTAAATTCCCAGAAGCTCAATTGCTAGGTCAAAAGGTATACCCATTTTTAATTTTTTGAGAAACCTCCATACTGTTTTCCATAGCAGCTGTACCAATTTGCAATCCCACCAACAATGTATGAGGGTTCTCTTTTCTCTGCATCCTTGCCAACACTCATTTTTTAATTTATTGGTGATAGCTGTTCTGACAGGTGTGAGGTGATATCTCATTGTGGTTTTAATTTGCGTTTCTCTGATGGTTAGCAACCTTGAGCATCTTTTCATATATCGATTAGCCATCTGTATTTCCTCTTTGGAGAAGTATCTGTTCAGGTCTTCTGCCCATTTTTTAATAGAATTCTTTGGGTTTTTTTTGCTGTTGAGTTGTATAAGTTTTTTATATATTTTTGATATTAACCCCTTATCAGATGTATCATTAGCGAAAATCTTCTTCCAAACAGTTGGTTGTCTTTTCGTTTTGTTGATGGTTTCCTTTGCTGTACAAAACTTTTTAGTTTGATGTAGTCCCATTTGTTTATTTGTGTTAAGTTGTTTTGATGATTAAATTAGCTTATTTATTTATTTATTTATTAAATTTTGACTTAGAAATAATTTTAGGCTCACATGGAAGTTATAAAATAGCACAGAGAACATAAAGATAAACCTATAGATAAATGGGATAGAACTGAGAGTCCAGAAACAAATAAACTTCTGTCGATTTTTGACCAAGGGACCAAGACAATTGAAAGGAGGAAAAAATCGTCTTTTTAATAAAAGACAACTGGATATCCACATGCAAAAAGAAGAATTTGGTCCCCTATCACACACAACATACAAAAATTAACTTGATATGAAACATAAAACTGTAAAAAGTAAGGACTAATACTATAAAACTCTTAGAAGAAAGCATAGGAGTACATCTTTGTGAATTCAGTTAGGCAATGATTTCTAAGATTTGACGCTAAAATCATAAGCAATAGAAGAGTAAATTTGAAAAGTTGGGCTTCATTCAAATTAAAAACTTTTGTGCTTCAAAGAAGACCATCAAAAAAGTAAAAAGAATGAGAGAAATTTTTTCCATATCACATATATGATAGGGAGACTTGTTTCTAGAGTATATAAAGAACTCCTACAACTAAATAATAAAAAAGTTAACCCAATTTTAAAATGAGCAAAAAATCTAAAAAGATATTTCTCCAAAAAAGTTGTATATATATGTTACAACAAGGACGAACCTCAAGAACGTTATGCTAAGTAAAAGTGGTCAATTGCAAAAGACCACTATTCTACAATGCCATTTACATGAAATGTCCATATCAGGCTGATCTATAGAGACAGAAAGTAGATTAGTGGTTGCCAAGGGTTGAGGAGTAGGTGGTGGAAGGATATATGGGGTGAGTGCTAATGGGTGCATGGTTTCTTTTAGGGATGATGAGAATATTCTGGAATTAGATAATGTTGATAATTGTACAACTCTGTAAATATACGAAAAATCATTGGATTGTATACTTTAAACAGGTGAACTTATGGAATGCAAATTATATTTCGGTAATGCTGTTTAGAAAATAGTGTCTACAGCCATGCCACCCTGAACAAGCCCAATCCTGTCTGATCTCTGAAGCTAAGCAGGGTCAGGCTTGGTTAGTACTTGGATGGGAAACCACTTAGGAAGACCAGGTGTAAAAAAATAAAAAAAAAAAGAGATTGTAAGCTGACAAGGTCCGTGCAATCTGTGAGGCCAACCAAGGGTTGCCTCACCTAAAAAAAAAGAAAATAGTACAGAGTTCTTATGAACCCTTCCTCCACTTGAGAAGTTCTTGCATAACAATGCTAGGACAATCAAAACCAGGAGATTGACATTACTTTGACATTATTACAAATTGACATTTATAGTACAACATTATTAATTAAACTATAGACAATATTAGGATTCTACCAGGGTTTAAAACAATAACTGGCACATAGTGAATCTTAAACAGATGGTAAAAACTTCACTGCAATGATGATGATGAACATAATGATAATGATGCTGAACTTTCTACTGGAGCCAGGTCAATGGGCTGCCTCTTTTCAGAACAGTCCATGTTTTTCCCTTTTGTAAACTCTTAACTTTAGCAGTTTCCATCACTTGAGATTCCTTTTTTCTTCCTCTTTCTTTACTCCATCAAATCTTTCACATCTACCGATTATGGTCAAATATTTAATAATGCTCCTCTCCCTTTTTTGAACTGTATGAATCTCCACACCAGCCAGCACTTTCCTGGACTTTCCTTTGCATATTTTTCAATTTTATCATTTACTCCCAAACTCCCAACTAGATCGAGAGGCTGTGTTAATTACAGTTCCTCTGCATCCTCCACAGTAATCTTGGTGTGAATTCAAACAAATTTATCTGTTAAGTCAGATTGAAAGCTGTTTACCAAGGGATGAAGCAAGAGGGATGGGAAGTGAAACAAGGATGGCAGGAGATGGAGAGCAATTCAGGCAAGACATAGGCAGAGCCTGAGGGAGTCAGGAACCATTTATAAAGTGTCCAATATACACTACATAGTGTCATCATTTCAAGAGAGAAAAGAGGAATGGAGAGGGAGGGGGAAAAGGCACCCAGCAATGTTGTTCCCCAAGGCCTTTTATTTTTCTAGGTTCATTGACTAACTCTTCCTTGACTTGGAAGGTGAGGATTAAATGTTCCCCTCCCAAACTCCTATTACACCGCATCGTAGGAATCTGGGTTCTTGTCTGCCTCCCCGCTACCCTGTGAGCTCACTGAGATTGGCTTTTTCCCTGCTATATTCCCAATAATACATAGGGAGTACTCGATATATGATGGTTGCATGAATAAATGAATGAATGAACAAAGGACCGGGTGACTCAGACCTAGTACTGCATCTCAAGTCTACACTTACATAACTAGACACAGAATAATGTGCAAATTTTGACAATTTATTAAAACTCTGGAAACGGGTCCGTCGCGATCGGCTTCCAGTCGTCAATAAGACACTGAGACAGGTTAGAGGAAGCCTCAGAAACAGCCCTCAGAAAAGAGGTAGGCGGGGCTTGTATCTACTCCAACCACACCCCCCTTGAGCTCAAATAATTCCGCCTGTGGACCCGCCTCCTCAGGCCTGATTTGCAACTCTAATTGGTGAGCTCTCTAATCTGTCTGAACATATCGGCGCCTATTGGGTCAACTGCTGAAACCGAGTTGCGCACTTCCCGGCGTTGGAACGCGGAGCGGACGTAGGGTTGCCGCCATTGTGCGGAGAGTAAGGTGCAGTCTGTGTGAGGGGCTGTAGGCGTACGTGGTGGGTTTTAAGGATTGGGTGCATGGTCGCGTAGGGCTGAGCGGCCGGAGGGATTAGGTCGGACCGGGCTGCGCCCACTCTGTGTGAAACGGGACTGCACGCCGGGGCTATTGACGCGTTTCTGCTGCGCATCTTGTGGGCCCGGGCCCTGTTTCTCGTTAATTTTTTTTCTCCCACCGCCTCCAGATTCTCCCGGCATGGCCGGCGTATTTCCTTACAGAGGGCCGGGTAACCCGGTGCCCGGCCCTCTAGCCCCGCTGCCGGACTACATGTCGGAGGAGAAGCTGCAGGAGAAAGGTGAAGAACGCGTGGGGGAGCGGTGCTGCGGTCTGGAGATGGGGGGACGGGTGTGCTTGTGCATGCGCGCACTTCGGGTTTGAATCCTTCCTCGCTGTGTAAAAACATTAGATGTTAGCGTTTATTAGCTTCTCATTTATTTTTTCACCTAATCAGGTCTTTAAAAGCGTCTGTTTGCAAGTACTGATCCAAACAATGGGAATACAATAGCGATGCAGTCAGAAACCCTGCCCCTATAGGGTTTAACTAAGGAAGATAGACAATAAAAAGTTATAAAAATCTGTAAGAAAGATGTCAGGCAGTCATAAATGTGATGAAGAAGAAAAAAAGCAGAGCGAGATGACGAAAATTGGTAGAGAATGCTCCCGCTGGGTGCTGGCCCTTATACATCCAGACAGGAGCTTACCCTAGGGCAAGAGGTGAAGACAGTTTGGCTAAGGATGTGCAGTCTTTTAAACTGAGGTGTTTTTGTAGCCCGAAAATGGCAGCAATTGCAGGCCAAGCGCTATGCGGAAAAGCGGAAGTTTGGATTTGTGGATGCTCAGAAGGAAGACATGCCCCCAGAACATGTTAGGAAGATCATTCGAGACCATGGAGACATGACCAACAGGAAGTTTCGCCATGACAAAAGGGTCTACTTGGGGTAAAGAACATCTTGGAATTATTTTATTTAGAGTTTGGCTCCTTTCCCTTTTCCCTGTCCATAAGTTGCAGTTCTGGCTAGATAGCTGCTGTGATGTTAATCTTGAGACGTTAATCTTCTAGGACAGCTTATCTTGGTGGATATTAGAGAAGGGAGGAAACCACTAGGATCCTGTGATAATGTCCAGATTTTCCAGTTATGTTCTTTATTGTCCTTATTTTATTTTCTAATCTGAGACTGGAACTTTAATTTGTGCTGTTGGTACTTTAAGATATCCCTGTCTTTGAATGGGTTGAAGCCCAAAGCAAGACACGTGTGCATTCTTCTTACCTGTAATTCCTCAGTGACCAGAAGTCTCAGGTTTGGGAGTAGTTAACTCCTGAGGTCTCTTCTATTCTCTTGTTTTCCTGTGGCCCCAAGCCTTAGCACATCCCTTTTCCATTTGTACACATAAATGTTAGCCACTTAATGAACTAGTCTAAGACACCCATGGAAGTGTTTTTTTATTTCAAAACTATTTCTTGAGGAGTGTGCTAGATGTTAAAAATATAGCAGTGAATAGAAGTGGCTGTGTACATAGTGTAGTGGCATGACAGACATGAGACAAATGCTCACAATAAAGTATGGTGAATGTTGTTTTATTTATAGGAAAATACAGAGAGAATAGAATGTGAGACAGCTTAAAAGCTGTCTTTAGAGGAACAGCTGTTGATGTAAAGGGACTGAAACCTAGTATTATGGAACTATGAAGTTAAGAAGAGTGGCACATTTGGAGATGGGGAAGCAGAGTTCCTGGTCATAGAGAGCCTGTGTGCTAAGTTTATGAGTTTGGACTGTAAGGCAGGATTTTTTGTGTAATGTGATACTGTGATACTGAATGTTGCTTCTCTGCAAGGGACAAGTAGCAGAACACCTTATGATTCCTAAGCATATCTCTTTCCAATGTTGCAGTGCCCTAAAGTATATGCCCCATGCAGTCCTTAAACTCCTGGAGAACATGCCTATGCCTTGGGAGCAGATTCGGGATGTACCTGTGCTGTACCACATCACCGGAGCTATTTCCTTTGTCAATGAGATTCCCTGGGTCATTGAGCCTGTCTACATCTCCCAGTGGGGGTGAGAAGGGCTAGAATATGGTTTGTGGTGGTGGTGGTGGTGGTGGTGGTGGTGGTGGTTGGAAGGCAGTGGGTGCAAACTGTTGTGTGACATTGTTGGCTTCCAGATCAATGTGGATTATGATGCGGCGAGAAAAAAGAGATAGGAGGCATTTCAAGAGGATGCGTTTCCCCCCTTTTGATGATGAGGAGCCGCCTTTGGACTATGCTGATAACATCCTTGATGTTGAGCCACTGGAGGCCATTCAGCTAGAGCTGGACCCTGAGGAAGATGCTCCTGTGTTGGACTGGTTCTATGACCACCAGCCATTGAGGGACAGCAGAAAGTGAGTGTGGTTGGAGTTACCACTCCTGTGAGAATTGGAAATCTAGGGGTCCCGGAAGAGCAGTTGGTAGTGTGGCTTGGCTAGCTGTCAGACCTACCTGACATGGATGTCACTTTTTCCTAGGTATGTGAATGGCTCCACTTACCAGCGCTGGCAGTTCACATTGCCCATGATGTCCACACTCTACCGCCTAGCCAATCAGCTCCTGACAGACTTGGTGGATGACAACTACTTCTATCTGTTTGATCTGAAGGCCTTCTTTACCTCTAAGGCACTCAATATGGCCATTCCTGGAGGCCCCAAATTTGAACCTCTTGTTCGAGATATCAACCTACAGTAAGTTGGAGAGTGTAGGGATTTAGGCACCTCGAGTTGAATAAAATCAAATCTTGATCCTTAAGATCCCATTGTAGCTTCCAAACTCTCCAGCTAGTCTACTCATCCTTGTTTTTGTACTCTAGAGATGAAGACTGGAATGAATTCAATGATATTAACAAGATCATCATTCGGCAGCCTATCCGCACTGAATACAAGATTGCTTTTCCTTACTTGTATAACAACCTTCCACACCACGTCCACCTTACCTGGTGAGAGCTGGAACACAGCTAGGGGAAAGGAGAAGGCTGGCGTTTAGGCTGGGCCAGGGCAGGAGACCCCTGGCTGACTTTTCTTTCATTTTAGGTACCACACTCCTAATGTTGTATTCATCAAAACTGAGGATCCTGATTTGCCAGCTTTCTACTTTGATCCTTTGATCAATCCAATTTCCCATAGGCACTCTGTCAAGGTGAGAGGAGGGGACATTTGACCTCAGCTATTCCAAGAGAGATTTCCTGACCATGGCTGAAGTGTTACTAGATAAAAATTCATCAAGAGGAAGATATGTTTTCTATCCTCTTAAGTGGTTCCCCTTGAGTTGTAAGCTAATTTGAGAGTTTGGGACTTGGCTCAAACCAAGTTATTGGTATAATCTTGGTTTCTGTGATTATCCGTCTGGGCTTTATTGTTACGTCTCTGGGTTGGACAGTTGATAAGTCTATCTGTCTGTCTGTCTGTCTGTGTCTCTTCCTCCCTCTCCCCCCTCCCCCGTTTCCTCCCTTTCTCCCTCCCTCCTTTTCTTCCTCTCACTCTCTCCCTCTCTATACATACAGTTTATTCTGGTTTGTTTTCAATTGTGTGTATGTGTTTTTTTCCTTAAATTCTTTTATTGAAGTACAATTCACATTCCATACAATTCACCTGTTTAAAATATACAATTCAGTATTTTTTAGTTTACTTGCAGAGTTGGGCAGCCATCAACACAGGCAATTTTAGAACATTTTCATCTTCTCCTAAAGAAACCCTATACCAGTTAACAGTCACTCTCCATTTCCACTGAACCTGCCTTGCCTAGGCAACTGTTAATCTACTTGCTGTTTCTATGGATTTACCTATTCTGGACATTTCACATAATTAGAATTATACAGTATGCAGTCTTTTGTAACTGGCTTCTCATAGAAAGAATAATGTATGTTTTTAAGTGTTTATCCTTGTTAATCTATGTTCCATTGTGTTCTTAACATAAACAGATATGCTTCCCAAGTCCAGTTTTTGGAGCTTGGGCAGGAGATGATTGAAGTATTTATTTATTATTGGGGCTCCTTGAGTAGGCCTTTGGTGATGAGCCAGTTGGGGAGTGAGGAGTAATGTTAGCTTTCCTAACTGGCCCTTGCTTGTTCTCTGCTCTCTTAGCCCCCTTTGCCCTGGTCCTTTAGGGCTTCTCATGTCAAGCAGCCTAGTTTCCATGGTAGATGTAGCTATTCTTGGTCCCAGAGAGTTTCCTTCTCATCCGATGTCTCTGTCCAATTCAGTAAGAGCTGAAACCTTGGGGGTTCTTCTTTCAGAGCCAGGAACCATTGCCAGATGATGATGAAGAGTTTGAGCTCCCAGAGTTTGTGGAGCCCTTCCTGAAGGACACACCCCTTTACACAGATAATACAGCAAATGGCATTGCCCTGCTCTGGGCCCCACGGCCCTTCAACTTACGCTCTGGTCGCACCCGCCGGGCCCTGGACATCCCCCTTGTCAAGAACTGGTAAGGTTTTTACCAAGGGGGATGGTAGTGGATGTCTAGGAGAAAAGACTCCAGTTGGGTGGGCAGTCTTTGCCCGAGCAGCTGGAAGGAGACATGGGCTAAGCCATCGTGGATTTGTTTTCCCAGGTATCGGGAGCATTGTCCTGCTGGGCAGCCTGTGAAAGTGAGGGTCTCCTACCAGAAGCTGCTAAAGTACTATGTGCTTAATGCCCTGAAGCACCGGCCCCCTAAAGCCCAAAAGAAGAGGTACGGTGCCTAAGGGCCACTGCTCAGACTTCTTTTGTTCCCAAGATAATCAGCAGGCTAACTCTCACTGTCGTCCTCATTCCCACCCCAGGTATCTGTTCCGCTCCTTCAAAGCCACCAAATTCTTTCAGTCCACAAAGCTGGACTGGGTGGAGGTGGGATTACAGGTTTGCCGCCAGGGCTACAACATGCTTAACCTTCTCATTCACCGTAAAAACCTCAACTATCTGCACCTGGACTATAACTTCAACCTCAAGCCTGTCAAGACACTTACCACTAAGGTGCCTGCATTGGATCCTAAGGGTCTCTTGGGCTTGAGGGATGGACTGGTTTTGCTTTGGCTCCCAAAGAAGGCGCACATTCAGTCGGGACCATTGCTCGTTAATATTTTTTTTCTGTTCTTGGCATCTTCTCCAGGAAAGAAAGAAATCTCGTTTTGGGAATGCTTTCCATCTGTGTCGAGAAGTTCTGCGTTTAACGAAGCTGGTGGTGGACAGTCATGTGCAGTACCGTTTGGGCAATGTGGATGCCTTCCAGGTAAGGCTAGGTAGCCCCAATCTCTGCCCCAGGTTGGGAAGCTGGTTGAAGCCTGGACGATTGTGGAGCTGGATCTAGCTTTAAGCCTAATGGGGAATTTGTGTTGCAGCTGGCAGATGGATTGCAATATATCTTTGCCCATGTGGGGCAGCTGACAGGCATGTACCGGTACAAATACAAGCTAATGCGGCAGATTCGCATGTGCAAGGACCTAAAGCATCTCATCTATTACCGCTTCAACACGGTAGGATCCTGCCCATACACTCACTCTCTTAGATCCATTTTAATTTTTATATCTAGTTAGAGCGCTTTCCAGGGACCTATTTGGAGAGAGGCTCTAAGTGTGTCATTATTGCTCTCATCTTGTGAATCTCAACACTTCCCACAAAGCCTACCTTTGGATCTAAATAGGGAATCTCAGTTATTGGTTTCTGCCTTAAAATTTCTTATTTACCCTATTTTAGATGTTAAGGTCCCAGAGTTCCTTTTCTTTCACTGTTGTACATATGTTCTTCCTTCCCCATCTCTGTCCAGTTTTCTGTTGTTGTCTAAATGAATTGCTAACTTGTATTCTTGACTTCTACTTGGGATCATAGGGCCCTGTAGGGAAGGGCCCTGGCTGTGGCTTCTGGGCTGCTGGCTGGAGAGTATGGCTGTTTTTCATGCGTGGCATCACCCCTTTGCTGGAGCGATGGCTGGGCAACCTCTTGGCCCGGCAGTTTGAAGGTGAGTTGTTTTCTCTGTGTTCAACTTCTGTTATCTTTTCAAGGGTAGACCATATGTGTTCCTCTTATGTCCCCTGCCCTTATTTGAGACCAAGATGCTGCTGGATTGTCTCCAAATCCGTTTTCTAATGGGTGTGATCTAATATTCTATTTCTTTTTTGTTGTAACTGTGGTCAGTGAGGGAGGCATGAAGGTAGAGCCTCTTATTAGCAGCAGTAGATCTTGCTTTTATTCACTTTCACTTCTAGGCCGACACTCGAAGGGGGTGGCGAAGACCGTAACAAAGCAACGAGTAGAGTCACATTTTGACCTTGAGCTTCGGGCAGCTGTGATGCATGACATTCTGGACATGATGCCTGAAGGGATCAAACAGAACAAGGCCCGGACAATCCTGCAGCACCTCAGTGAAGCCTGGCGCTGCTGGAAGGCCAACATTCCCTGGAAGGTGAGTGTCTCCCCAAATGGGGAGGCATGGATATCATCTTTCTGGGGTTAGGATTACCACTCCCAGATGTCCTTAGGGGGCCTTGTGGCTCCTGTCACTTTCTCATTGTGCCTTTTGCACTTCAGGTCCCTGGGCTGCCAACGCCCATAGAGAATATGATCCTTCGATATGTTAAGGCCAAGGCTGACTGGTGGACCAATACTGCTCACTACAACCGAGAACGGATCCGCCGTGGGGCCACTGTGGACAAGACTGTTTGCAAAAAGAACCTGGGCCGCCTCACCCGGCTCTATCTGAAGGCAGAACAGGAGCGGCAGCACAACTACCTTAAGGTTAGGCATAGTAGGCTGGGATAGTTGTAGGGTTAGGCAGGGAATAGACTGCAGAGTTGGGGCCATGCCTTGTGCTGGAGAGATTGGCTATAGTGGAGGGCTAATTATTATATTTACCTTGTAGGATGGGCCTTACATCACAGCAGAGGAAGCGGTGGCAGTGTATACCACCACTGTGCATTGGTTGGAAAGCCGTAGGTTCTCACCCATCCCATTCCCCCCGCTCTCCTACAAGCATGACACCAAGTTGCTTATCTTGGCCTTGGAGCGGCTCAAGGAAGCTTACAGGTGAGGAGTGGAATAGATAAGATCCTGTGAGAAGGTGACAAGAAAATGGCCTCATCGTCAGAATCCAAAGAAAGGTTTAGCCTCAGTCCTTTCTGGGTTTGGCTTCCTCTTGGTTTTTTTATTCACTTTTCCTGTTACATTGTCAGTGTGAAGTCTCGGTTAAACCAGTCCCAGAGAGAGGAGCTAGGTCTGATTGAGCAAGCCTATGACAACCCCCATGAGGCATTGTCCCGCATCAAGCGTCACCTCCTCACACAGAGAGCCTTTAAAGAAGTGAGTGAGATGCCCTCGGTGTTTTCTTTTTGCTCTGCTGTTCATTCATGGAACCTAAGATCGCCTCAGGTGATTGGTGGATTGACATGAGCCACCTTCCCTGTCCCACAGGTGGGCATTGAGTTCATGGATCTTTATAGCCACCTGGTGCCAGTATATGATGTGGAGCCACTAGAGAAGATAACTGATGCCTACCTGGACCAGTACCTGTGGTATGAAGCTGACAAGCGCCGCCTTTTCCCACCCTGGATCAAGCCTGCTGACACAGAACCACCTCCTCTGCTTGTTTATAAGTGGTGCCAAGGTAAAACTTCAGGGATCATCCCTGAGAAAGGGAGGTGAATTGAGTCTACATCAGAATTCTCCTTTGGGCAGCATAAATCATTTACCTCTTACTGCTTGGTACTAAGGAAATAGTATTGATCTTAAACTGAGCAAAGCTGACACTCCTCGTATTCCAGATGAATGAACACAATGGTAGTAGTATGATTAGGTTATGGAATATGATAGCTACTGTAGACAGTAGTCCGGAAAAGGAATTTCTAACCTGTTGAAATCCTGTCTTGCGTATTCCTCAGGCATCAATAACCTGCAGGACGTGTGGGAGACAAGTGAGGGCGAATGCAATGTTATGCTGGAGTCACGTTTTGAGAAGATGTATGAAAAGATCGACTTGACCCTGCTTAATAGGCTGCTGCGACTCATTGTAGACCATAACATAGCTGACTACATGACAGCCAAGAACAATGTTGTCATCAACTATAAGGTGTGTCTTGGGGGTAAGGTAGCAAGGAATTGGGAGAGAGAGTCTGGCTACTGAATTAGGATCTGCTGAGGGTAGGACAAAAGAGAATGGGCCCTGGAGAAGCCTGGGACATGGTCATGGGTTAAGAGTTGTTAGGAGTTATGTTTTTCTTTCTAGGACATGAACCATACAAATTCATATGGGATCATCAGAGGCCTGCAGTTTGCCTCATTCATCGTGCAATACTATGGCCTGGTGATGGATTTGCTTGTGTTGGGATTACACCGAGCCAGTGAGATGGCTGGGCCGCCTCAGATGCCAAATGACTTTCTCAGTTTCCAGGACATAGCCACCGAGGCTGCCCACCCCATTCGTCTCTTCTGCAGATACATTGATCGCATCCATATTTTCTTCAGGTGAGGGATAGCCTGGATTCTTATCCTTGAAGGGCACTGAGGCATATGCCCAACCTCTAGAGTGGCTTTTGTACTTAGTTGACTCTGCTATGTTGGAGCACTAAAATAGAATGAAGTCCTTTGAGTAGGGTAGGGGTTGGAGGTGGGCTCCATCTGTCTGACGCACCTTGCCTGGTGTAGGTTCACAGCAGATGAGGCGCGGGACCTGATCCAGCGTTACCTAACAGAGCACCCTGACCCCAACAATGAAAACATCGTTGGCTATAATAACAAGAAGTGCTGGCCCAGAGATGCCCGCATGCGCCTCATGAAGCATGATGTCAACTTGTGAGTCTAAAGGGGGGCTGTGGGAGCTGGAAGGATATCAGCCTGAGGGAGTCAGAGGAAATTAGAGGGAATTTATGAGGTTGTGTCCTGGGTCGGAGTGTACTGTTGGCATATCATTAGTCTGATCTTTGAGGGGACATTTCTTCCAGGATACCTATGTGATCATATGTTCTCTGTGGGCAGGGGTCGGGCAGTGTTCTGGGACATCAAGAACCGTCTGCCACGGTCAGTGACTACAGTTCAATGGGAGAACAGCTTCGTGTCTGTGTACAGTAAGGACAACCCTAATCTGCTGTTCAACATGTGTGGCTTTGAGTGTCGTATCTTGCCTAAATGCCGCACCAGCTATGAGGAGTTCACTCACAAGGATGGGGTCTGGAACCTGCAGAATGAGGTACAGCCTGGGAAGTGGGCCAGGAGTAGCACTGCTACTCTTGTACCTCCGGGATAAATGGGGGTGAGGATTTTTGGTACAGCTTTTCATTATCAGTCAGCTGAGCCTCGTTGGGTGGGCAAAGCTTAGTGGTGGTCAGAGTTGGTCTTTGCTCCTGTGGAAGTACCAGAGACAAGTTAACCTTAACCTTGTCTAGGTTACTAAGGAACGGACAGCCCAGTGTTTTCTGCGTGTGGATGATGAGTCAATGCAGCGCTTCCATAACCGTGTGCGTCAAATTCTGATGGCCTCTGGTTCCACCACCTTCACCAAGGTATATCAGATAGTCAGCCCCAGTTTTCCTCATGTTCTCTGCCCACCTCACATCTCTTTCAACTCTTCCCCTAGTTTGCTTTCCTTTCTTCCCAGCATTGTCCACTGTACCAGTCTTCATGCTTTGTTTTATAGCAGCTTAGAGTGTCAAATCAACTTAATTATTTTCTGAGAGTTTCCTATAGGACTTTTGCAGCCTACTTTTGTGTAGTTGATGACTCTAAATTAAGGCAAGAATAGAAGTTAGATTTTTTTAAACCTTAGAAATTTATTTATTTTTTTATTTGAGGTCTGTCTAATTAACATAAAACATTGTATTAGTTTCAGATGTGCAGTGTATTGACTTGACATATATAATGTGATATGATCAACAGTAAGTCCAGTTAGCTGGATTTTTTTAATTTGAACAAAAATCACTGTTTTTGCATCTTCCCAAGAGCTAGTTATCTAAGTCTTATAGTTCATCTTTTAACCACTAACTTAGTGTGTATGTTTTCTCAGTATTTATTTCCCTTTCAGTTGCTTTCAGAGGCCCAGTTCAAGGCACTGGAATTGAAAAAGAATAATCTGAAGATTTATTAACTGTATGCTTAAGTTTTTGCAAGGTTCAAAAAGTCATCTTGCTCATTCCACTGTCTTCTCATGCCATTATAATGGAGTTTATGAATATCTTGACTGATGCTCTCAAGAGCATATAATGACAAAAGGAGGAAAATGCTAGGTTATTATTCGGCTATGCTACAAAGTCATTGTCCAGTTTCAAACTGTGATGATGAGGTAGGATTATACTGGCGAATTTGAAATCATTGATGGTCACAGAGCTGGAAAAATTGTGAACTTCACAGGCACGTTAAACAGGTGTGGTCAATCAGCCCTAGATTTGATGTGCAACTCAGATGTTTAGAAAAACGGCAGAATAATCTCTACTCAACCCATCAGTTTGGTTTCATTGTACTGGCAACTTAAGCTAGCATTATGTTCCATGAAGAAGCAAGACAAAAAACACACAGGAGGGAAAATCCTGGGATTCTTTTTCTAGGAATGTAATATATATCTAGAAATAAAGTGCTTCAGTGGATTAAAAAAAAGTCACTTCATCCTGGTTTCCCTTAGAATAACTTTTAGCTGTAGCCTTTTTCTTTCATTCTGCCCTTCATTTCCCTTTAAATACATAGCACATAAAGAATGCTTTAAATATTTTTAGTGATGCTTCCTTTGAAGATACATTTTCTTAATATTTCTTACCTAAAATTCCTCATAAATTTTTTGAAATATAACACAAAGAAAGTTTGTTTTTTAGGTTGGATTATTCCATCTGAGGGTTAGATAACAGGAATTATTTATCTTATTCATTTCATTGGTGTTTGTTGATAACTACTGCACATACTACATACAAGATAGAGTCTCTGCCTTCATTGAGCTCACTTACCTAGTTGGAGACATAGATGCATAGTCAGCATCTCTATTATAGGATGTGGTGTTTATAGAGCTATTGTATTATTTAGGAATCTGTAAGAACACCCAAGTTAATGACCAGTCCAGTTAGGAAAAAGGAAAGGAAAGTCTTCCTGAAAAAAGTAACATGGGATGAGGCAGTGAGGGAGAGTAATCCTTGAGCCAGAAGTATGGAGAGGTAACTAACATAATGTGTGTGGTGCTATAAAAAGTTGAGAGTTTACTTGAGTGAAATTGTGGAGTGGGGACTGTTAGCAGATGGAGGCTGGATAGATAAGCAAGAGCCAGATCATGGAGGGCATTGCATACCTTGTTAAGAGTCTTGTAAGAGGTTTTTAAACATGGGAATGACTTTTTGAGATTTCTCTGTTAGGTAGTTTGTTTTTGCAGCTGTGGAGAAGATGAGTTCAGAGGAATAGAACGTGAGATCAGATTTGGAGACTACTGCTAAAGTCCAGATAAAAATGAGAGCAGGGAAAGTAGAGGTGAGAGGAGAACAGATTTGATAAGCAGGTAAAATCAGTAGAGCTTCTTTTTGGTGGGATGCCAGAGGGAAAGGAAGAGGTCAAAATAACATTCAGTTTTTGGCATGGGTGACTAGGTGGATATTGGTGCCACTAGCTGGAAGACTAAAGATGAGCAGGTTAGGGAGAAAATATATGAATTTAGTTGAGGATGTGTAACAAGTTTGAGGTTACTGAGAACATCCAGATGGAGGTGTCCAGCAGATATTTATCATATTTCTTTAATTCCAAGATAAGTATATACATACACGTGTATGTGTATTTTTCCCCTTAGGGGTACCTTTTAAATTGACGATCTCTTAGATTTGATGAAAATAACTATGAGTTTGAAGCTCCAGGGAGAGAAATCAGATAAGAAAGTAAGAGCAGTCAGGGATAACTTAAAGGTTTCTTGTAGGATTTCCAAGTGGAGATACTTTACAGGCTGAAGCTTGGAGAAGATGTCTGGGTTGAAGATGGAGATTTAGGTGTCTGTCAGCACAAAGGAGATAGTTAAAAGCTCAAGAGTGAACAAGATTACCCAGGAAAAGTATAAAGTGAGATGAGCAGAGGGACGAGTTTGAAATCGTTGGGAACACTGAGTAGCAAGCAGAGTGGCCAGACTGGAAGAGAGTGGGGTCCTGGGAGCCAAGGCTGTCAAGAATGGGTTGGCCACTTAACAGTTGCAGTTGCCTAAGAGTGCTTTAGTTAGATAAAGTCTGAAAAGTATCCATTGGATTTGGCAGTCAGGATGTCATTGGTGACCTTAGCAAGAGCCATGTCAGAAATAGTTGAGATAGAAGCCAGATTGCAGTGGGTGAGGCTTTATGGGAAGTGAGGGAGTAGAGACAGTAGTATGGGTTTGTCAGAGCTGGAGTAAGAGGAGGAAGGATATTAGATGCCACCTAGAGGAAGATATAAGTCAAGGCAGGTATTTTTAAAGGGTTGTGACTTGGGTGTGTTTTCAATAACCCATTTCCTGTATGCTGGTGGCGCTTGTAGCTGCAGCATTTACCCTGAGATAACTCGCAGATTATAGTCCTAACCTTACCCCCAAATTTTGCCACAAAATATCTCTTATTATTTTTGCATGGCTCTAGTATATCCTTAGCCTTTGGAAACAAATGACATCACTTTATAGCATTCTGTTTTTAGTGATAGTATTTCCACGTAGAGAATATAGTAATTCTTGATTGCTGAAAATATCAAATCCTAGAAAATGTAGCATTCCTGTTTATGATGGTAGCATTCTGGAATAGTTGTTAGCTGAAGATTCATTTGATGAATCTGATTTATGTATACATTTCTGTTACGTTAGGATTAGAGACAAGTTCTGTTTAGAAATAACTCCAAGAACAGTTTTTATTTTCACATTGAAAACCAGTCAGATTTTCTTCAAGCCTCAAAGAGTGTGTTTATGTAAAATTAAATTAACGCTGGCAGCAAGCTGCACTTTTTTTTCTGAACGGGAAATGGGTTAAGGAGCCAGTGGTTCAGAATGCAACAGAGAAGTGTGATAAGTGATGGAGCAGTGTTCCAGAGGAATTGAATAGGGTTAGTGTAAAGGACAAGCATAGAGAAACATCCTCTGAACGTAACAGAAAAGTTGTCTGGATAAAGTGAATGTAGATAAGTTTAGTGGGAATTATAACAAATCTTGAATTTTTCAACTTTGCCTGGGCTGGAGTCTGAGCCATGGAATGCTGGACTTAAGCTCAGTGGTGAGAATATGATAGGATTGTTGAAGAAACTACACTGAAGGTCCAGATGGATTTTGGAAAAATGAAGACATCTGTAAGGTTGTGTGAGTTCTTCCCAGAGACACTTAGCTACTCAGTGATGGGATGGAGGGAGTGGATAGATTATAGTGGTGATTTAAGTTTGGAGTTTTGCCAGAGGGCTGTTGTGGGGTAGTAAGGGATTGGATATGGGGGAATCAGGGTGCTGGCCATTATTGGAATCCTGGTTTATGGGAGGGGTAAGAAAGAAGAGACCAGCGGTCTTAAGAAAAAAAAGTAGAGCCTGAGTAATTGAGGAATGTCAGAGGTTAGAGAAAGGTTTACTATATTGGTTAGAAGCACAAGTTTTGAATCAAATTGAGTTCAGATCACAGCTCTATCGCATTACTAGTTGGAACACTGGGAAAGTCACCCACTTTGGGCCTAAGTTCCCCATGTATGGGGATACTAATCATTACCTAGCTCAGAGGGCTTTTGTGAGAAATAATGCATATAGTAAGCTATATTACATGGTAAATTGCTAAATGTTTTCTTTCATTAATCAGAGATCCCAGATTATGATCAAATAGAATATTGGGATTTGTTTCCTGTGGTGTGTTAAGGTAAAGCAGATTTTACAATAAAATTTCTTGGTCTTCCAGAGTTGATAATAGAAGGGAAATATCCAGTAGTCCTAGAGGTGGCTGGACTTTATGGCCCTATTCTTGTCCTCTAAAATTTTCCTTACCCCTTGGACTCTTGTAATCATTGCTGCCACTACCACTTGAGGTGCTTCCACCATTCCTGCTTTAGGTATATGTATACTACCCAGACTTAGAGATAGGACCCTTTTTTTCAGCCCTAGTAGTAGCTATGATATAAGGCTGGATATTTAAGCAGACACTTGATAAGAGCCAGGAATAACAGAAGGAAAATAGAGATGTACCTTGTTAGATAATCTGACCTACAGGGTACAGCCTACTTAGCTTTAGCTTATGAAGGGCCATGAGGCTACCTTCCTGCTTAGTTCCCTGTCTTCCTGCAAACCGTGATCTCACTGTCCCCCTCACCAGGGAATCTCTTTAAGCATGTCTAGATGGCTTGCTTAAAGTCTAAAGCCAAGAGGAAGAGACCTTGAGAGAACATCTTTGCCTGGCAGTCAGTGTCTTTTTTTTTATTATTATTATTATTTCTTTTTAAAGACTATTTTTTTCAGAGCAATTGTAGGTTTATAGTAAAATTGAGAGGAAGGTGCAGAAATTTCCCATATACTCCCTGCCCCTATACATGCATCGCCTCTCCCATTATCAACATCACTCGCCATAGTGTTTTTTACATTGACACATCATACTCACCCAGTCCATATGGTTCACTCTTGGTGTGTATTCTATGGGTTTGGGTAAATGTATTATGACATATCCATCATTACAGTATCACACACAGTATTTTCATTGCCCCTCTGTTCTCTGCCAGTTCATTTCTTCCCCCACCATACATTTACTTTCTTTTTTTAATTAACTTTATTTTTATTTAATGTAACTGATGAAGTTAAATATATTTTAATGTGATGAATTTATCATTGATAAGTTTACCATCTACATTTGAAAAGATTTCAGGCCATACATTTACTTTTAAATGGAAAAAAACTTGTTGTCTAATGTACCATAGTTCAAAAGGATACAGTAAAAGTTTCCATTAATTTTTATACCAGTTACTTTTTCATTTATAGTAAAAAGAAATCAAATATAACAACAGGGACACATCCAGAATCCCATTATCCTAACATTACTTTTTATTTTTGCTACATTTCCTTCCAAATTGGTCATGTGGTATGGTGAGCAAGTTATAAAAATTAAAATTTTTTTTTGAAGACTTAAAGGCATAATATGTGTAAAGGTCTTATCATGGTACCTAGAGTTTATAGTGACTCAGTGTTAGTTTGTCTCCTCTCATTCCCGGGAACTTCTGTTCTTAAAGGAATATGGTACTCTCTGGGAGTTCATACTTAACTTCCCTTCAGGAATAAAGCAGTGATCACTGCAGCAGAACTGGCATGTTCTGTGTACAAACCATGCAGCTGGCAATTCCAAGAACCAAATACTGTTAGAGAACTTACTAAGCCTCAGAGTTGCCCTACTGGAGTCCATTTGTCTTTACCCCCATATCTAGTCCATTCTGGTCCCTGGCCCTCCTTTCTATATAGATTCTCTGCCTTTGTTGTTTCATCCTGAGCTCAAGCAAGATGGTTAGTCCAGCTTTTGTGATGTGGTTCATGCTATTACCTCACTCCACAGTCCCTTTGTGCTGCCTGTCCCTGTTATTCACTCAAGGATAATTTCTCTGATAACTCCAACCAATGTGATCTTCAATAATTATTCAGAAAACATATAGTTTATCTTAAAGTCTTGATGATATCACTTGATATTTTGTGGTTTGCCGTCTTTTTTTAATTGATCTTTCCTAAGAACCAGCTTTGGTTTCATTGATTTTTTTTTAATTGTCTCATTTCTGTTTATTAAAATAGAAAATCTATTTATGATTTTTGCTCTTCTGTTATCTTTCTTTTTACTTTGGGTTTAACTTGCTCTTAGTTTGTTAAGGTAAAATATTAAATGATCAATTTTGGACCTTTTTAATAGATGTACTACTCATTAATGTAAATTCATTACTGTAAGCACTACTTTGGCTGCATCCAATAAATTTCGAAAGGTTATGTTTTCATTTTCATTCAGTTAAAAATATTTTTTAATTTCCCTTACATTTTTATTTTACCCATAGGGTATTTAGAAGTATACTGTTTAATTTTCAAATATTTGAGAGTTTTCCAGGTAATTTTCTGTTGCTTCTAGTTTAATTCCATTATGGTCAGAAAACTTACTCTGTATAATCTTAGTTTTTTCAAACGTATTAAGATTTATGGTTGAGCATGTATAGTCTGTCTTGGTGACTCTCATGCATACTTGAAAAGAATCGGTATTCTTTTATTGTTGGGTAGAGTGTTTATAAATGTCAATTAGATCCAGTCAACTCATTGATTGTGTTGGTCAAGTCTTTCTATATACTTAATGATTTTTTTTTGTCTGTAACAGTTAACGAGCGAGGAATGTTGGAAATCTCTAGCTACAACTGTGGATATATTTATTTCCCCTTTTCAAGTCCTTTGTTGGGGGGCTTCAGAAACACTGTTCACTTTATTAAAGACATTAATCCAAGCTTAAAAGCATGAAGCCATGTGACACTTTTCAAGAAAATTATATGTGTTTTTGAACATGGAAGAATGTAAAAAGGGCAAATAATCCATCAGGACATTTTGTTGAACCCAGCTGAAAGTTGGGCTTGCAGATGGAAGACCAAAGAGTCATCCAGGATACTAGCAGGTTAGGGAACTTGGGATACCAAAATGAAAATCGACAAACCTTTTATCCAGGTAGCAGTGAACCTGCATATAGGTGATGACCAAGGAATGTGCCAGCTGTAGATTGTTGTATCATTGCTGTACTCGAAGAGACAGCTAGAATTATAAGTGGACTTTACAGTTGGTACACACATAAACACTTCTATAAATAGAAGCATCTCTGTTCATACCCCTGAACATGTATTGTTCTTACACTTGGGCATAATAATTGTGATTTATTTTTTAGTCTTATGTTTCAATAGGTCTATTATTTTTTGCTTCATATGTTTTGAAGCTCTGTTATTAGGTATGTAATGTGTTTAGGATTATTGTCTTAATGAATCGACTCCATCATTATGAAATGTCCCCCTTTATTCCTGGTTATGTTCTCTGTTCTGAAGTCTACTCTGATATCAGTAGTGCTACTCTAGCTTTGTTTTCTGTTGCATGGATGTCTTTTTTCATCTTTTTACTTTTAACCTGTGTCTATATAATTAAAGTTCATTTCCTGTTATATAGCATATATTCAGCATATAGTTGAATCTTGCTTTCTTAAAAAAATCCAATTTGACAATGTTTGCCTTATAAATAGTATAAACATTCCAATTAAGTTCAATGTAACCATCAATATAATTGGGTTGAAATCTGCCATTTTTGTTTTTATTCTATCTACATTTTTTTCCTCTTTTCTTGCTTTCTTTCGGTTTGAGTGTGGTTTGTTAATGATTTTAATTTATCTTCACACTTTGCTTATTGGCTACACTTCTTTGTTTTATAATTTTTATTGGTTGCTCTAGGGTTTACAGTATACATCTCTGACTTAACGACAGCCTACTGTGACCATTAGTCTACTACTAATGTCACTTTACATATGGTACAAGAACCTTATAACAGTATGCTTCTATTTTTCTTCTGTAGTATTTTTGTTTTCTTCATATGTTTTAATTGTACCTGTATTATAAAAATACAATCCTTGGTTACTATTTTTGCTTTAAACAGGCTTTGTCTTTTATAGAGATTACAAAATGAGAAAAAATGTCTTTTACATTTTACCCACATTATTATTTCTGGTGTTCTTATTACTTTATATAGATCCACATTTCCATCTGGCATTGTTTTCCTTCTGCTTAAAGAATTTCCTTTAACATTTCTTATAGTAAACGTCTGCCAGCAGTAAATACACACTGCTTTTGTTTGGAAAAGTGTTTATTTTACCTTCATTTCTGTTAATGTAAACCATTGTTTTCTAATGCAGTTTAAGAATGTTTTTAATCCCATCAGTATATGTTTTTATTTCATATATTGTAATTTTTATCTCTGGAAGTTACATTTGGGTCTCACATCTTCCGTTTTTCTCCTCATTATGTTTCTGTTTTTCTTTATATATTCAAGCATAATTATAAGATTTTTAATGGCTGTTTTAAAGGTCCTTTTCTTTTAATTCCATCATCTGTTATTTCTAGGTCTGTTTCTGTTTCTTGATTTTTCTTTGGGTTGTGGGTAATTTATTTGTACTTCTTTGATTGAATGTTAGTGATAATGAATTTTATGTAGTTGATTTCTGGATTTTGTTATATTCCTTTAAAGGATATTAGGCTGTGTTTTGTTGTACAATTCAGTAATTTGTGGATTAGTTTGATCCTTTTGAGGCTTGCTTTTAAGCTTGGTTATGGTGAATCCAGAACACCCATTATTGAGACTAATTTACTTCCTCTACTTAAGTTGATAATTTTCTAGGAACTCTCCCCAGTTCCCTTTGTAGTACAAGGTCTCTCTACTCTGGCTGGTGGGAATCCAAACTGTTACCAGCCTTATATAAGCTGTGGAACTTGTTCAGCTTACTGATCTCTGATGATTCTTTCTCTGACCTTGGAGTTTCATCACGTACAGATTGGTACTTAGCCGAAACTTGAAGAGATCCCTTCATGGATTTTGAGAGATTTCATTCTGTGTACCTTCCTTCTCTCTAGTACTTCTGCCTACCCAGTCCCAAATTCTAGCTCCTTTGGCCTCCTGAACCCTTACCTTTCCATGTTTGTGTTGTAGCTTGGAAACTGCCACTAGGCAGTAAGTAAGCTGGGACAATTTTGGGGCTCACTTCATTTGTTTCCCTTTTCTCAAGGGTCATAGTCTGTGCAATTTGCCAGTTTTCTGAAAATACTGTTTTGTATATCTAGTTTTCTAGTTTATAGTGGAAAGGCAATTTCTGTGGCCCCAATTAGTTTTTATTCCCTCCATTGATTTTTCAATAGTGTTTTTCATCCCTTCTCCCTCCCCCACCCACTGTGGTATTGCTTCTTATATTTGGTCTTATTTAATAACACTGTTACTTCATTTCATTCTTTTGTTGAGATGAAATTCATACTTTTAAAGTATACAATTCATTGGTTTTTCAGTATATTCATAAAATCGTGCAACCATTACCACTGTCTAATTACAGAGCATTTTCATCATCCCCAGAGTAAACTCCCCACCCACTGGCAGTCACTCTCTATTGTCCCCCACCCACCTCCCTCTCCCAGCCCCTGGCAACCGCTAATTTACTTTTTGTCTATATCGATTTGCCTGTTATGGAGTTTTCATAGAAATGGAATCTGTAGTATGTGACTTTTTTGTCTGGCTGCTTTTATTTAGCATAATGTTTTTAAGATTCATCCATGTTTTAGCATGCATCAGTACTTCGGTCTTTTTCATGGCTGAATAATTATATGGATATACCGCATTTTGTTTATCCATTTGTTAGTTGATGTGCATTTGGGTTTTTTCCACTTTTTGACTATTAGGAATAACGTTACTGTGAAATTTGTGTACACTTTTGTATGGATGTATGTTTTCATTTCTCTTGGATATTTACCTAGGAGTAGAATTGCTGGGTCATGTGGTAACTGTTAAACCTTTGAAGGAACTGCCAGGCTGTTTCTTAGAGTATCTGCACTATTTCACATTCCACTAGCAGTATGTGAGAGTTCCATTTTCTCCACATTCTTGGTAGCACTTGTCACTGCCTTATAGCCATCCTAATTGGTGTTAAGTAGTACCTCACAGTGGTTTTATTTATATATGCTTCCTTAATGACTTTGCATTCAAATCTTTTTTCAGGACTAGGGAGCACACAACTAATTGAATTAAGTAGTCCCTCCACCCCAGTGGCTCATCTATAATTTACTTCTTTCCCATTATCTTCAGATTGTGAATAAGTGGAACACAGCTCTCATTGGCCTTATGACATACTTTCGGGAGGCTGTGGTGAACACCCAGGAGCTCCTGGACTTGCTGGTGAAGTGTGAGAACAAGATCCAGACACGAATCAAGATTGGCCTCAACTCCAAGATGCCAAGTCGGTTCCCCCCTGTTGTGTTCTATACCCCTAAGGAGTTGGGTGGACTCGGCATGCTCTCAATGGGTCATGTGCTTATCCCTCAGTCTGACCTCAGGTAGGACTTGGCTGAAAATCTTGCAAGATCCTGTGGGGAGAGGATTTTTTTTTTATTTGTAGGCTTTATTTTTTTTTCTAATTTTGGTTGTGTCCCAAAACAGGTGGTCCAAGCAGACAGATGTAGGTATCACACACTTTCGTTCAGGAATGAGCCATGAAGAAGACCAGCTGATTCCCAACTTGTACCGCTACATACAGCCATGGGAGAGTGAATTCATTGATTCTCAGCGAGTCTGGGCTGAGTATGCACTCAAGAGACAAGAGGCCATTGCTCAGAACAGGTGGGCATCCAGGAAGTCCTAGCAGTCCTGTGAGGGGTAACCTTTGAGTCCTGCATGGAGGTTGGGAGCAGAGCATGCTGTATTTTTATGGAGAGGTGGAAGTAGATTCTACATCTGACTCTGTTTACCCTTGGCCAGGGAGGTATGCTGAACTCTTCATATGAGCGTGTGTTTGATGTTTTTTCTTTGGCAGACGACTAACCTTAGAAGATCTAGAAGATTCATGGGATCGTGGCATTCCTCGAATCAACACCCTCTTCCAGAAGGACCGGCACACACTGGCTTATGATAAGGGCTGGCGTGTTCGAACTGACTTTAAGCAGTACCAGGTACATGGAGGGGATAATGGAGAGATTTTCCCTGAATTGGGAGAATTGAATCTAGAAGCTTGACCATATTTTCCTTGCAATCTAGGTTTTGAAGCAGAACCCTTTCTGGTGGACACACCAGCGGCATGATGGGAAGCTCTGGAACCTGAACAATTACCGTACAGACATGATCCAGGCCCTGGGTGGTGTGGAAGGCATCCTGGAGCACACACTCTTCAAAGGCACTTACTTTCCTACCTGGGAGGGGCTTTTCTGGTGAGGATTCTTTTCTTCCTTTACAGTGACCTGTTACAACTCTTCTGAGCTCATCCTTTGTGCGCTTTTGTGTTCTATGGTGTGTCCCAGATAGCTACCCCCATTATGTCATCAGCACTCTGGAAGATAGCAGATCATTACTTTACCTGATCTCTTCTGCTTCCCAGGGAGAAGGCCAGTGGTTTTGAGGAATCTATGAAGTGGAAGAAGCTAACTAATGCTCAGCGATCAGGATTGAACCAGATTCCCAATCGTAGATTCACCCTCTGGTGGTCCCCAACCATCAACCGAGCCAATGTGAGTTTGGTAGATATGGGAGCTTGGAAGCTAAAAACAAGTGTTTCTACTTTAATTATGTCCTGAAAACCAGAGTCTCTTGATCTCTATTGTCACTCCTTTTTTCCTGTCAGGTATATGTAGGATTTCAGGTGCAGCTGGATCTGACGGGTATCTTCATGCATGGCAAGATCCCCACACTGAAGATCTCTCTCATCCAGATTTTCCGAGCTCACTTGTGGCAGAAGATCCATGAGAGTATTGTTATGGATTTGTGTCAGGTGAACTAGAATTAAGGAGAGGGGAAAAGTCAGGTCAGCTCACTCTTTTGGGTATGGGAAATCCACCCTGGAAGTTCTGAGGATGAGACTTCTATTGTGATACTATTTTAAGTTTTACAAGCCTTCATTTTAAATGGCTTCCATAACCAGTCATAACCTTTCCACCTTTGCCTATAGGTGTTTGACCAGGAACTAGATGCACTAGAAATTGAGACAGTACAGAAGGAGACAATTCACCCCCGAAAGTCCTATAAGATGAACTCTTCCTGTGCAGATATCCTGCTCTTTGCCTCCTATAAGTGGAATGTTTCCCGACCCTCATTGCTGGCAGACTCCAAGTAAGTGCCTTATGACCCAGTTATAGACATCCAGGAACCTTAGTTTTACTGTTCTTCCAGCAGTATTACTATAAGAATTGTCCCTGCCTGCCTTTCTTTCTAACTTGGAGCCATTGCTACCACTGGATCCTATCAACGCCCTTAGCCAGGTCTGTTGATTCTTTAGGGGTGGGGAGTCTTATTGATTTGGAACAGGCAGAGGGATTGGTTTTAAGAGTTAGATGTAGTAATTGAGCAATCTTGTGGTTTTGGGAACATTGGTTGTATCAGTGGCTTCCTGGAAGCCTGTGCTCCTGACCCCTCTCTTCCCTCAGGGATGTGATGGACAGCACCACCACTCAGAAGTATTGGATTGACATCCAGTTGCGCTGGGGGGATTATGATTCCCATGACATTGAGCGCTATGCCCGGGCCAAGTTCTTGGACTATACCACAGACAATATGAGTATTTACCCTTCACCCACAGGTGTGCTCATTGCCATTGACCTGGCCTATAACCTGCACAGGTAAGTTGGGGCTCAGAGGCATGTATTTTCTGTCAGTCCTGTACTTTAATATACACGTGGGTTAGTTTGCTCAGGTGAACTGAGGTTTGGCTCTTTCCTTCTCTGGGTCACTGACTCTTCCCTTCCTCTTTGTACATGAGCAGACCCTTATTGTCAGCCTGGCCAGTAGCCCTTTAGTCCTCTGTAGAGTTGCAGTTTGCCTTATTCCTGGGGCTACCAGCCTAGTCTAACTTTTCTTGCCTTTTCCACCTTCACAGTGCCTATGGAAACTGGTTCCCAGGTAGCAAGCCTCTTATACAGCAGGCTATGGCCAAGATTATGAAGGCAAACCCTGCCTTGTATGTGTTACGTGAACGGATCCGCAAGGGGCTGCAGCTCTATTCATCTGAGCCCACTGAGCCCTATCTGTCCTCTCAGAACTATGGTGAGCTCTTCTCCAACCAGATTATCTGGTTTGTGGATGACACTAATGTCTACAGAGTGACTATTCACAAGGTGAGAAGAGTTAGAAGCAATGTAGGGTTGTGGGACTCTATAGATGCCTATGGGAGGGTAATAGGGCAAGTGCATGCACATTGGAATGAAGGCAAGGATGGTTGTGTCTACGCTGTGTTAACTGCTGTAATTGTTCTTTAGACCTTTGAAGGGAACTTGACAACCAAGCCCATCAATGGGGCCATCTTCATCTTCAACCCTCGCACAGGGCAGCTGTTTCTCAAAATAATCCATACATCTGTGTGGGCTGGACAGAAGCGTTTGGGGCAGGTGAGCAGGCTAAAGGATACAGAAGCTGTAGAACCTTGGTGCCTCTTATTCTTTGATATGTGGGTGTGGGTATGCTTGTGTGAGAGAGAGGGAGAGAATGTCCTGTTTTTCTCTTTGAAAGATTGAGGACATCTTATTGGAACGTCTTCCCTGAATTACTTAACATGGGAAGTATTCTAGGAGGTCCCAGAGGGTGTGAGGTCCTTTATTATCTACCAGCTGGTCTCTCTGCTTCCTAAATCTCCCATCTTTAAACTATCTTGAACAGGGCTGCCAAAAATCACCTTTCTAAAGCGAACAGACATTCTTAAAACATCACTTTCATCTCTGCCTCAAAGCCTTTGGTCGCCACTTCTTGCTGAATTAACTCTTCTTTGGCTTCCTAGACATTTGATTTCTGGCTGGGTTGTAACCTAGCCAGCCACAGCTTCACTTTATAACACATTTTTTCTTAATATCACAAGGTGATATTAGTCCCAGATCCTAATATCCCCAAACCCCGATGCTCCTTTCCACCTCTGTTTCTTTGCTCATATACCTTTTTTCTAGAATGAACTCTTCTCTTTTTTCTGTTTATCATAGTCTTATTCCTTAAGATCTGTTTCTCTGTGCAGCTCTTTATGACTTTTAGCCTTGATTTCTTTTGTCCCTGACATTGTGTAGTATAATCACATACTGACTTGTATGAGTTTTATGCAGCCAGCTAGGTTGAAAACCCTTTAGGGCGAGTCCATTCGACACTTTTACTTTACTTCCAAAGTATCTAACTCAATATCAGTGCACGACAGAAACAGTTTGATTACTTCAAGACTGGGATCTTCTCTTTTAATTTACTTGGAAGGGTGGAGACTCAATTTCCATTTCCTCCTCTTGCTTTTTAGTTGGCTAAGTGGAAGACAGCTGAGGAGGTGGCTGCCCTGATCCGGTCTCTGCCTGTGGAAGAGCAGCCCAAGCAGATCATTGTCACTAGGAAGGGCATGCTGGATCCACTGGAGGTGAGAGGTAGATGAGGTAGAAGAAAGGAGGGCTGAGACCTGCAGGCTCTGTGTCTAATCTTGGATTTTATCTTGTCTCAGGTACACTTGCTGGACTTCCCCAATATCGTGATCAAAGGATCAGAGCTTCAACTGCCCTTCCAGGCTTGTCTCAAGGTGGAAAAGTTTGGGGACCTCATCCTTAAAGCCACTGAGCCCCAGATGGTTCTCTTTAACCTTTATGATGACTGGCTCAAGACTATCTCATCTTACACGGTATGAAGCCATGTCATGAAGAGGGTCACTTTAAGAGGAGTGGGTTTGGGACCACGAAAATATCTTGTGCCCTAGCTTTTCCCACAGGCCCCTATAGGGCCATTTTTACATCTTCAACCTGTGTGTGTATGGGACAATGACTCTGTGTTTTGCATATCAGATTGACTCATAAGGGGGCAGGGGTTGGGGGGCAGTGGCATCGTAGAGTTTAAAATCAATTCCTGGATTCCCTAGAAGAATAAGATCAACAAGGGGAAAGGACATCAAGCATCTGACCTCCCCTTGCACTGCCACATCTCTTCCTAGGCTTTCTCCCGTCTCATCTTGATTCTGCGTGCCCTGCATGTGAACAATGACCGGGCAAAGGTGATCCTCAAGCCAGATAAGACTACTATTACAGAACCACACCACATCTGGCCCACTCTGACTGACGAAGAATGGATCAAGGTGGAGGTGCAACTCAAGGATCTTATCTTGGCTGACTATGGCAAGAAAAACAAGTGAGCAGCAGTGGTGGGGACAGATGGCAGATTCCAAAAACATGACATAACTGGCTCAGTATATGGTTTTTGGGATTTTGAAACATTTAGGCTCAGAAATTTCTCACATTGTCCTGGAGATACCTGTAGAAGAAAGGTTAGCAGTGTCTTCAGATAGTGTAGGAAGTATCCGTGTTTCGGGGCTTCAGTCTGAATCTTGGGTTTCTCAGCAGAGGCATTGTTGTTATTTTGAGCAAGGCATTTCTTTACTGTCCATACATTACAGGAAATTTTAACACCCCAGATCCCCAGGTATCTGTCATTGTGGCAAGCAGAACGGTCCACAGATTTCCAGGGTGGCTGTGTGTACCAGCTCTGACATGTTTTAGGGTTTCTGTTTCTGAGAATTGTTCTATTCTAGGGCACTTTTTATCAAGAAAAAGTGAGAGGGATTTTGAGCAGGTTTGAGTATGGCTGAAAGGTGCACATACATAAGGCCATCCTGGGATGTGATGAATCTTATTAGTATTAGTACATCTCCACTTCTCAATTCCTTTACAAGTGTCACTTGAAGGTTGTCTGGCATAAGAGTGTGGGCTGCCCTATCCCACCAAGTTATACTCTTGTTATTGAGGCATAAATGACTAAGGAGAAAGGGATCCTTGTGATGTGACCCACACTGTTCCCACAGTGTGAATGTGGCATCACTGACACAGTCAGAAATTCGAGACATCATCCTGGGTATGGAGATCTCAGCACCTTCACAGCAGCGGCAGCAAATAGCTGAAATTGAGAAGCAGACCAAGGAACAGTCACAGCTGACTGCAACACAGACTCGTACTGTCAATAAGCATGGCGATGAGATCATCACCTCTACCACCAGCAACTATGAGACCCAGACTTTCTCATCTAAGACTGAATGGAGGGTCAGGTACTGTAGGGGCAAGAGGGATAGGGATGGAAAGGCCTGCTCATATTTGGGTTGAGAAATGCTGACATCTCTCCCTGTTTTTAGGGCCATCTCTGCTGCCAACCTGCACCTAAGGACCAATCATATCTACGTTTCATCTGATGACATCAAGGAGACTGGTTATACTTACATCCTTCCCAAGAATGTGCTTAAGAAGTTCATCTGCATATCTGACCTTCGGGCCCAAGTGAGTAAGTGTGCTCAACCAGGTCACGGTGTGTACTCAACATTTTATTTGTCTAAAATTCAACTGAGATTTCCTGGAACTTCTAGTGCTAGTTTCAAGATTCATGGATAAGTAAATATATAAGGATAGATTCATGGATAAGTAAATATATAAGGATAGCCAAAACAGAAAGGAGGGTTTTAGTCCTTACCAGATACCAGAACATTATAAAATTATGTTAATTAAGAGAATGAGGCATTATTGATCTAGAAGTTATTAGAAGAGACTAGCATGTAGTTAGAAACATTCATGTGTGTATAGTAAATGTGGTGTATCAAGTCTATAGGGTTAAGGATGCCTCATGATGAAACAATCAGAAAAAGTAAGCGATATCCTTACCTCAAAATCCAAGTGGAATAAAGATCTGAATGTAAAATGCTTAATAAACTGTAGAGTATTAGAAGAAAATATTACCTTAGTGTTGGGTTAGCCTTCTTAATACGCAAAGGACAGAACTACAGTCAAAACTAATAACTTGTGTGTGACAAAGGGTACCACAAAAAAACTAAAAATATTTGCATAACTAAGATACAATGAATCAGCCTCTAGAATAGGGAATTCTCAGAAGTTTATTTTTTAAAAAAGACAGCTGTAGAATGGGCAAAGAATATGCAGGTAGTTCAGAAAAAGAACTATAGATGGCAAATATAATATGAAAAGATGTTCATCTTTACTAGTTATCAGGGAAATACATGTTTTATAAAACATTTGTGGCCTCTGGTTGGTGAGTTTTAAAAGATTCTTAATCTGCATGGGTAGGTTTATAGATAGGAACATAGTTCCTCTTTGTTGATGGCAGTGTAAAAATTTAAACACCTCCTCATGAGCTATATGCTTGTGTGCTTATTTGCTTATGGATACTATACTTAAGTAATCAACTGGGGAGTGTGTGAACAGTGCCAATTCTTGGGGTGCCAGTCAAGAGATTCTGATGCGGTGACTGTGAAATGAGGTCCATGTTTAACGTTTTGAACAAGTACCCGAGGTGATTCTGGTGCCGGAGATTCTGATCATATTTTTAGAAACTGCCCTTATTCCTGAAGGAAAGGAAGCAAAGGGCTGACAGCCTCAAGTCCAGTCTGGTACTAAGAATTGTTGTGACTCTTGACCCCATTGTCTTCAGATTGCAGGATACCTGTATGGGGTGAGTCCACCGGATAACCCCCAGGTAAAGGAAATCCGCTGCATCGTGATGGTACCACAGTGGGGCACCCACCAGACTGTGCACCTGCCTGGCCAGCTGCCCCAGCATGAGTACCTCAAGGTCAGTGGGAGTGTGGAAGAACAGGGGCTTTCTGCTGTCAGGATTCGGGAGGGAAGGCAGGCATGTTACTCTTGTGTGGGGATTCTTGTCTGCAGAGAGGGCTCTAAATAGCTTTTCACTGCTCTTTGCCTATAAGGAGATGGAACCCTTAGGTTGGATCCACACTCAGCCCAACGAGTCCCCACAGTTGTCACCCCAGGATGTCACCACCCATGCCAAGATCATGGCCGACAACCCATCGTGGGATGGCGAGAAGACCATCATCATCACCTGCAGGTGGGCTTGAATCCCCTTGGGAGGAAGTATGGTGGGGCTGGCATTGCAGGCCAGGAACCAGAATAATGGCCTGAACTCTCACCTTGTCCTCATCCCTCTTCAGCTTTACACCAGGCTCCTGCACACTGACAGCCTACAAGCTGACTCCCAGTGGCTATGAATGGGGCCGCCAGAACACGGACAAGGGCAACAATCCCAAGGGGTATCTACCCTCGCACTACGAGAGGGTCCAGATGCTACTGTCAGACCGCTTCCTTGGCTTCTTTATGGTCCCTGCCCAGTCCTCATGGAACTACAACTTTATGGGTAAGTGGGGATGGGGTTAGGCCATGGCCCTTAGCACTTGGGGCCTGCCTCTGGTTTGGAGATGGCCCAGGGGCTCCACCTGGGGGGGGGGGCAGGTAAAGGACAGGTGAACCTTGTTAACGTATTTTCGTCTACCCCAAGGTGTCCGGCATGATCCCAACATGAAGTATGAACTGCAGCTGGCAAACCCCAAAGAATTCTACCACGAGGTGCATAGACCCTCCCACTTCCTCAACTTTGCCCTCCTGCAAGAGGGTGAGGTCTACTCTGCGGACCGAGAGGACCTCTATGCCTAGTTGTTTCCTCACCTGCTTCAGACTCTAGAAAGGCTGGATGGACCCTTTACCCTGTAGACAAGCTGGTGACATTCAGCAGCTTGGCCCCTTTTTTCTGTTTTGTGCTTGTGTTGACCTCCTGGTGGCTTGTAATCCTGAACAAAGTATAATAAATTTTGTATGAATTGGAGGGGGTTTTTTGTTGTTTTTTTGTTTTTCTTTCTGAGCTCAAATTCTGGGTGTTGGATTGGAGAGAGGCTGGACTTGTTGATGGCAGGCATGGTGCTGGGCTCAGCCTTTAGAGGGTCACAAGTTCCCTTATTCAGGGGCTATGCAGCTAAATATCCCTTAGTCTCTGGCAACTGAGGTGGCGTTGGGCTTTCACCCTCCTGCCTTGACCACATTTGTCAATTTTGGTCCAAAATACTTTCAAATTATCACTCCTTTTCAACATCCCTTGGAGCAGTTCCTGCCATTTTTTAAATCTGGAAGCTTGTGCCTTGTTCTCTGCAGCTGTGGTGCCCAGCCTAGCCCCTTAAGTTTTGTGTTAGTCCTGGTCAGGGAAATAGGTACAGAGCTGGACATTTGGCCGTCTCTGGCTGAGGCCAGTGACAACCCTACTTTTCACCTCTGGCCTGGAATGCTTGGCAGTCAAGTACGGGCCCCATGACTCCAGGCACAGGGGTGGGGCCTGGGCTGGCACTGTGGGGAGGGCTTGACAGAAGTGACCACTTACAGCCCTGAACTTCAGCTCTTGGACACTCGGCTGGAGGTTGGCTGTCCTGCTTCCTGTGACCTTGGCTTGAGCAGAGAAGGGCCCAGGGGCACCTGGCACTGCCTCCTTATCCACGCTGTTTACCTTCATCGCTCCTCCCCTGTCATTTCTACCCCACCCTCTACTGCCCTAAACTGCTTCCTGGGAGAGAACTGTTTGGCTTTTTCCTGCCGCGGGATTGGGGGAGGGGGTGTTCACTGTCACAGCTCTTGGCCTTTGGGGGATATGGAGCCCAGGAGGGCGGCGCCTGGGGCGCATGGCTGGGGTCCTCGAATGGCCCCTGGGTCAGCGACAACCGCGGAGCTCGTGTACCATCTAGCGGGAGCCCTAGGCACTGAGCTGAAGGAGTTGGCTCGCCACTTCGGGCCGGGGGCAGCGGCCGGGCTCGTGCCGCTCGTGGTGCAGGCTCTGGAGCTCCTGGAAAAGGCTGTCGTGGGGCCCGTCCCGGACTCGGTGAGTCACTGCCCCTTTCCCTCGCCATCGCGGGGTCGTAAGGGGCCTAACCATGAGAGCCGGGACTCCCCAGCTACAGGCGTCGGCGCAGCAGGCGGAACTGGAGCTGCGGCGGCTGCGGGAGGAGAACGAGCACCTCCGCAGAGAGCTGCTCTCCAGGTCACAGGGTGAGTGCGGGCCTGGCCAGGAAGCAGGCTCACGGGCTACCTCCTTCGGGCCGCCGCTAAATAACACCCCTTCCTCAGAGGAGCGTGCTCTGCTGCGGCAGCTCAAGGAAGTGACGGACCGACAGCGGGACGAACTCCGGGCGCACAACCGTGATCTGCTACAGCGTAGCCAGGAAACCGAGGCGGTGAGGGTGGGGTGGGGCGGGGCGACTGCGCAGGGCAGGGCTCCCTCAGCCCCTCGGCGCTCCGCCCACCAGCCTCACCGTTTGCTCCGCCCCCAGTTGCAGGAGCAGCTGCAGCGCCTCCTACTGGTGAATACAGAGTTGCGGCACAAGCTGGCCGCGGTGCAAACCCAGCTGCGTGCCGCACGGGACCGTGAGAGCGAGAGGGAGCTGTGGCGCACAGGGGCCGTGGAGCTGGCTCAGGAGCGGGCGTGGGACCAGGCCGGGGGTCCTGGGTGTGAGCAGAGGCCAGAGGCCGAGCGGTCGACGGCTGGAGCAGGACCCCCGGGGACCTCTGAGGGCCTGGTGAGTGCCCATTGAGGTCAGGGACCCATTCTAGTACTCGCAGCGTCTGGCAATTTGTGGGCACTTGGGAAAGGTTTACTGTGATGCGTAACAAGTCCAGCAGAAAGTTGGAATTGTGTTCCCTCCCCCCACCCCCAGCCGGCCTTCATCTTACTCTCAGTTAGAGCACTGGTCTGTCATCTGTTGTAGTGCCCTTGCCTCCCAAGTCTCCCTGCCTGTCATTCCCTCTAGCATTCCAGTGATGGCCCAGGGGCAGGGGAGCGCCAGCCGAGGTACCCCTCTGATCAAACCTGTTCTTCCACAGGCAGATGCCCCACAGCAGCCAGGGAGCCCTTCCAATGTAGGGCAGTGCGGCTTCAGTCGAGAGGAGCTTGAGCAGATCCTTCAGGAGCGGAATGAGCTCAAAGCTAACGTGTTCCTGCTAAAGGAAGAGTTGGCTTACTTCCAGCGGTGAGGGCGCTGCAGAGGCTGGGAAGCAGAGGGGGCTCCAGTTACACCTGTTCCTGGGCCTCAGGTCACCCACCTCATTCTTTGGCTCATTGATGTATAAACAATGACATGAGGCAGGCACTGTGTTGGACATTGGGAGGACATGAATAACACAGCTCCTGTCCTTTTGAAAGTTCATCCTTGGGATGAGACTGTTGACAACCCCACTACTTTTTTCCTGCTCCTCCCCCTTCTCTGTAGGGAGCTACTTACAGACCACAGGGTCCCTGGGCTTCTGCTGGAAGCCATGAAGGTGGCTGTCAGGAAGCAGCGAAAGAAGATCAAGGCCAAGATGTTAGGGACCCCAGAGGAAGCAGAGAGCAGGTATGTCCCTGCTTTCATCCCCACTGAGTCAGCCCTTCCTCCCTTGTTCTGCTGAGCCTGATGACCCAGCTCTAACCTGGCCAAGCCACCTCCTGAGTCTGCTGACTTACTCTGGTCACCCTGTTTAGATTGCTGACCCAATTTGGTCATCTTTTTAGTCTTTTGTCTCAGGCTGAACCTATCACCCCCAGACTAGTCACCCTTTGAGCCTAGCACCCTAGCCTAGTTAGTCACTCCTGAACCTGCTAACTCGGCCTGGTTATCCCCTGAGCCATTTTCCAGCCTGCCCTGCAGAGTCTGCCACCCTATCCTGGTCACCCCCTGATCCTGCTGTCCAGCCTGCCCTGCTGAACCTGTCTCTCTGGTCTGGTCACCTGCCCTGCTGTGCCTGCCATTCTGCCTTTGTCATCCCTTAAACCTGCTGGTCTTATCTGGTCACTCTGTGAGCCTGCTGTCCAGCCTGCTTGCCTGAGCCTGCCACTCTTCTCTCTGGATTGCACTGCTCCTACTTGCCATGCTCGCTATGCGTCCTGCTGAAGAAACCTGCTAATGCTGTTTATCCACATTCATTTTTCAGTTCCCTGCCCTGGCCGTATCTGTTTGTTCCCAGAGGGGTAAAACTGTAGCTGCAGAGACTGCCATAGAAAGCCAAAAGAACTGAATTTGGAGATTTTCTGGGTTGGTGAACACAAGGAGATGGGGAACTAAGGCAGGCCTGGAGAGGGCATAGAAGCTCTGTGCCCTTCCCCCATACCTTGCCCTATGCATCTCTTCCATCTGGCTGTTCCTGAATTACATCCTTTTATAATAAATCAGTAATCTAATAAGTAAAAAAAAAAAAAAAAAAAAAAAAAAAAGACTGTAGCCACAGCCTTGTCAGGGGCCTGCTATCCACCAGGCTATGAAACAAAAATCTCGAGATGTCTTTCATCTCTCTAGTGTCTCCTTCTCTCCAGCCTTGGGGCCCCTGTTGTTAATCTGGCCTCCCTTGTCTCCTCCTCCAGGGGGCTGCGCAGAAGACTGAACAGAGCTGAACTCCTGTTGCTCCTCAGGACCTTGATAAATGACCCTCACATCTCTCCCCTCTCTCCTCTGCCTCAGTGACGATGAGGATGGCTCCTGGCTCCTGCTCTCCAGCAACAAGGGGGACTACCCACCACCCTCTGAGTCCAGAATACAGAGTTTGTATGTTAGGGGAAGGTAGGGGTAAAGGAGGGGCCCTGCCTTGGTTCTTTTCAGCATGCCTTTTCTCACTCCCCTGAAGCTCACGCTGCTGTCCTGAGCTCTAAGTGTACCCCTTCCCTCCTGTGTCTCTGACCCCAGTCATTTCACCTCCCTGCTACCTCAGGCTGCCCTTTCTTCTTACTAGATCTTCTTTTCTCACCACCTCCTATCCTCAGCCCATATCCTTGAGCTCTCTGGAACCTAAGCTCAAAGTACCTCTTGACTCTTCCCCCAGCTTTGGCCTGTGTTATCAGGGTGAAGCAGAGGCCCCTGAAGCCAAGACCAGCAGCACAACTTCCAGTGAGCTAGGGAGAGAAGAAGAGGCCCCACAGCAACTCCACGTGAAGCCTATGGGCAGCCCTGTAGCTCCCAGCTCCTGACCAGCCCTGCTCTGCTCTCAATGAACATCTTTGTGGGGCTCAGCTGCTCCAGGGGCCTGACCTTGAAGTCTGACTGTGGATGGATGTGTGGACAGGGTTCCCTCAAATAAGGACAGGACACCCTCCTTCTCAGCCTGCCTCTGGCTCTTTCTCAATCCTGGCCTGAGCCAGGGCATGATGGGAAGCTCGACCTACCTTCCTTCCCTATATCTCTGAGCCAGGCCTCCAGATAAAAGTGCTTCCTCTCTAGTCTCAGTTTCTCCATCCATGAAATGGAAAGCTGACTACCTACCTCCCAGGGGTTTGCTTGGATGGCCTAAGCTAATGTAATAAAGCAACTGCCTGTGATACCCAGCAACTGTTCTGCGTCTGTCCGTCAGTGGTCTGCCCCCCACCCTGCCCGGCTCTGCCAGGGGCAACAGTAGGCTGAGCCTCACAGGGTCTCTCTGGTCATCACTGGGTGGGGAGGCTTTCCTCAGCTTGGGCCTCACTGGAGAGTATGACCTAATGGAAAGTCATGGCTCTCCCCCTGACCCCAACCCCTCGCCTGTCTCCATACCCCAGGACTTACAGCTTTATCTTCCTGCCCCCTCCAAACTGAGACCAGGCCCTTAAGCCCACACTCAGCATTTGACATTGGCCTTCCTTTCCTTTTAATTTCTCTGGTGTCTGGTCTTCCCAGCAAGGGCCTGCCCGCCCTCTCAGGGAGGTACCTCGTGTCAGCCCGCCCCTCAGGCCTGGTTTCCTCAGGAAAAGCCTCAGGAGGAAACAAGGGAGGGGGTTGAGAGCTGTGGGGGCCAGACTAACTCAGGCCCTCTTACTGCACTGGCCACCATGGTGCTGTGGCTACTTCTCCCACTGCTGCTGCTCTGGATTCAGGGGACCCAAGGGTCTGAGCTGGACCCTAATGGGCGGCACGTCTGCAAGGCCATAAGGTGGATCTGGGAGTCTGATGGAGGGTGGAGGCTGAACTAGTGTTGAAGTATGGGGAGGGAGGATGTGAGAGAAGAGGCCATGGGGCTGAAGGGTGGGGGACTTGGGGACAGGGTGGGCCCGGAGTGTGGTGGATGATCAGGGCAGATCGCGGCAAGTCCAGGGAAGGAGAGGGAAAGGGTTGGGGACACTGGGCTGTAACTCTTGGCTGGGCCTTCCTGGTGGGGCTGAGGTGCCCTCCCATATCTCAGTCAGAGACAATGATCCACCTATGGATCCAGGCTGTCCCATCCCCTACCCTACCCCCCCCACCCCACCCCCCTTGACTCCTCTTTGCCCCGCAGCCCCTCTCCTGAGCTCCAGTGCTGTCCAGGCTGGAGGCAGAAAGATCAAGAATGCACCATCCGTGAGTAGCCAGGACTGACCCGGAAGAGAAGGAAGGACAGCCCAGTAACCTTCCTACCTTCCTGGGGCCTATTTTCCCTCCTGAGCCTTGGAGCTCAGGTCTATCTTGTGACACCCACATCCCTCCCCAGTTCCGAAGGAACAGCTCTTGTGGGGAGAGGGCACTGGGAAACAGTGAAGGGTCAGAGTGTCCCCTGGTTGCACCCCCATTCCTTCTGACCTGGGTGGGGTGTTTTTCAGCCATCTGTGAGGGGCCTGACGCCTGCCAGGAAGATGAAGTATGCGTGAAACCAGGCCTCTGTCGATGCAAACCTGGATTCTTCGGGTTCCAGTGTAAATCCCGTGAGTCCTGAGTCTTGCCAGGGGGATGAAGTTGCTGGGCAGAATTGTGGGGGGTGGGGGGATGGTGCTGAGAGGCAAAGCAGGTAGGAACGTAATCTTAGAACAGGGCCAGAACCTCTCCAAGCTTCATTTGAGGAAATTGAGGCTCAGAGACAGGAAGTGACACACTCCTGGGAGATGCCCCAAGTCAGCTGGTTTTTACCAGTATCCACAAAGCAGTACCCACAAATTTAGTTCTTGGACCTTCATCTTTCTTTTCAACTTCTCAGAAAAGATGCTGGTGATTCCTGGATGCATTCTCAGTCTCCCCCACATATACCTTATACATATGTGGAGAGTGGAGGGAGGGCCCTGGCCAGCCTGTCTGCCCTCTCTACAAGAAAAAAAGAGCATGGGAAAGGGGTTGGTGGGCAGAATAGCCAGAGGGCAGCCACTAAGAACCGAGGTTGAGAGGAGATACTGGGGGGAAACGTGCCTTCTTCTGTGACCTGATAGGCAGCATCCAGGCCTGCCAGGCCCAGCTCATCTCCAGCCCATTGTGGGAACCCAATGAGAAGGAAGGCCATGAATGAAGTTGCTCCCCCCACCCACCCACCCACCCACACTTCTGTGTGACTCTGGGCAAGCCCCTTTCCCACTTAGGATCTTTAAGTGTGTTCTGGAATGTGAAGTGGGAGATGGCTACTACTAAGGGGTTTTGTAGTTCAGAGCTTGGGACATGAAGTGAGCTTTGCCCCAGGAGGATAGGCCGCTAGATGTTCCAAGGGTCTGTCCCAGGCTCTTTCTTGGAGGGTGGGCCTGTCTCCTCTCTTCCTTGTGGAAGGCAGCGTGCAGCAGGGCTCCATGCCTAGCCCTGAGCTCGCTGACCCCCTCCCACCCACCCCACCTCTTACCCCCGCAGGCTGCCCAGGCCAGTACTGGGGCCCTGACTGCCGAGAGAGTTGCGCCTGCTACCCGCATGGCCAGTGCGAGCCGGACACTGGCATGTGCCGCTGCCAACCCGACCGCTGGGGCAGCCGCTGCGAGTTCGCGTGCTCCTGCGGCCCCCACGGACGTTGCGACCCCCAGACAGGCGCTTGCCGCTGTGAGCCCGGCTGGTGGTCATCCAAGTGCCGCCGCCGGTGCCAGTGCAACCCAGGGGCGGCGCGATGCGATCAGGCCACGGGCTCTTGCCTGTGCGAGGTGGGCTGGTGGGGCCACCGCTGCAGTTTCAGCTGCCCCTGCCACGGCTCGCCGTGCGCGCAGGACTCGGGCCGTTGCACCTGTCTGCCAGGCTGGTGGGGACCGGAGTGCCGGGACCGGTGTGAGTGCGTGCGCGGCCGCTGCAGCGCTGTCTCAGGTCAGTGCGCGTGCCCGCCTGGCTTCAGTGGCGCGCGCTGCGAGCTTCCCTGCCCGGCAGGCCACTACGGGGCGCAGTGCCGCCACAGGTGAGCCGGGAGCGGGCGGGAACACTACGGGAGCAGGGCGGATGGGGGAGAGGGGGACCCGCGCCAAGGGGGGACTCGAAGAGAGAAGTGAATGTGAAGGACAGGCGTGGTGCTCTCCACAAAAATCTTAAAGAACGGGATGAAGGGAGGGGAAAAAGACCTTGCTGATGCTAGTTCCAGCCTCGCCTACCCCTTTCATCCGGTTGCTGTTAAACAACAAAAAACTGATACAGCCAACCATACTTAGAAACAGATAGACTGAATCATGTGACAGAAATGATCCCTTTCAGACTCAGTGGCTTTCCAACTTTGATCAGCTCCACCCACAATAAATACGTTTTACATCCCACCTAACACACACATACACACACACACACATCCATGTATATAATCTGTAAAACTGAAGTAAATCTTAACCAGACAACATATATTTATCTTGATTAATATATAATATATAAATATTATATATATATATACTGTAATGTTTTCTATTCTTTTTTTTTTTTGCTGCTACTGATCAGCATCTGCTAAATTGATTATATAAACTCCTCTACTCCCCCACTAATGAATGTCTGATCAAACCGTGTGATCACAGATAATTAAATATTCGAAGAGAGAAACTTCAAGTAACTGTTAAGGCTCAGTGAGAAATTAAGATAAGATAAACCTGATTGGAAAAGTTGCCAAGAGAATAGATCCTAAGAGGCCTCACAATGAAAAATGCATTTTTTTTTTTTTGGTCTGTATATGAGATAATGGATATTAACTAAACTTTTTGTGGTAATCATTTCACAATATACACAAGTCAAGTCGTTATGCTGTGCATCTTAAATGTATAGTGTTACATGTAAATTATATCAATAGAATGGGGAAAAATTCAAAGATAAGATAAACTTGAAATTATAGTGGTGAAACAAATATTTTATGCTTTTGTTTTTATTCATTTTCATGTTAGGGGATAAATTACTGAGGCCCATCCCTGCCAGACCTCAGGGATAGCAAGGGTGGCAGGGAGAAAGGGGAAGGGGTATGGGATGCTGGGCAGAAGGGAGGCGAAGGTTGAGATGGTGACTTGTTCACTCTGGCTGTGTTGGCAGCTTCTGGTGACCTGTTCTCCAGTGCCCCTGGAGGCCTGGGTGGGCACGCCTGCATCCATTCCCCAGTGTTTCCCTTGAACTCCTTCTCTTCCCAGCTGTGGCCACTGCAAGCAGAATGAACCATGCTCTGCAGACACAGGCAACTGTGAGTCCTGCGAGCCAGGCTGGAACGGAACCCAGTGTCAACAGCGCTGCCCACCTGGTACCTTTGGCGAGAGCTGCAGGCAGCAGTGCCCCCGCTGCTGGCTTGGAGAGGCCTGTCAGCCAGATACTGGGCACTGTCAGAGCTGTGACCCTGGCTGGCTGGGGCCCAGGTGAGGGGACTGGTTTGCTCAGGGTGGGGTGCACTTTCCTTCAGGAGCATCACCCCAAATACTCCCTCTGGGATAGACAGCCCCACACCAAACACACATTCACACAGCCCTCTGGGGCCTGCCACCTGGCAAAGACTGAAGGGAGAGAGATGGGTGCTGATGAGGCCCTGGGCAGGGTTCTCTTCCAGCTCCTCCACCACTTAGGTTCCTGCCTTCTTCTTTCTCCAGAGATCTCTAGTCTGTCACCTATTTGATTTAGCCCCAGATTCAAGGCCCTATTTGCACTTGAGCTTCACTGCTGAGGACCCACAGTTGGGTCTTTAAGTCCAGAAGCATGGGGGAAGATGGGTAATGCCCCCCTATGGAGGCCAGATCTGCTCTGTCCTCCATTCCAAGTCTTGCCTCATCTCAGCTGTGAAGACCCCTGCCCCAGTGGCACCTTTGGGAAGGGCTGTGGCTCGACCTGCTCAACCTGTGTTCAGGGGGCCTGTGATGCCATGACTGGTGAATGCATCTGCAACGCTGGCTACTGGGGGCCCAGGTGAGGACTGGGGCTCTGGCAAGGAAGCAAGGGCCTAGGCCAGGCCTTTGTGCCATCTGTTTAAATTCCCTTCCTGAGTTTCTTCATCTCCAAGATACCCAACCTATATCCTCATAACTGGGAAGTTATTTCTGCTGTTATGGGGTCTGCATCCTCCAAAGGTGGGTTGGAGTGAAGCTTAATCTAAAAGGCCTGTCTCCCTACCTAGATGGGGAAGTTATTTACAGGTAGGGCTCCAAACTCCATTGTCATTTCCCTAAGGTCTTCAGGTGGTAAAACATAATCCATGTCAGTGACTCCAGTGTCAGGTTTTCTACCTATGGGACTGAATGTAGAGGTCTCTTTCAAATGGGAGAGACCTCATTTTATAGAGGAGAGGACCGAAGCCCAGAGAGTTAGGGGGAGGACTGGGCCTGGCTCAGACTTTCAGACCCTGAGGATGTCTCTGGATGCCATTAGCATCTTGCTTATTTTACATTAGTGTTGGGTGGGCAAGGGGTGGGAATCATGAGAGGTGGACTCTGCCTGAGTGTTACACCCTGGGTGGCTGGGAACCAGGGAGAAGCTTGTGGGTGGTCTCCCTGAAAGATGGGCATAGGGGTGGAGGGGTTCTTCCAAACACTGTTGAGGATGCTGAGAATATGGCCCAGGCTAAAAGAGTCTGTTTGGGCATCATCCAGGGAAGTCTGAGTGGTAGGGGTGGAGAGCAGTACTCAGAAACCTACCTTTCCCTGTCCTCTGCCTGCCTCCATCCCTTCTCACCCAGCCTTCAGCCTGTCTCTCCTTGTCACCCACAGCTGCAACACTTCATGCCCATCTGGCTTCTATGGAAACAACTGCTCTGTTCCCTGTGAATGCCCAGAGGGACCCTGCCACCCTGTCTCTGGGGTTTGCCAGCTGGGTGAGTTGGAAAGCGGTAACCAGGGAAAGACTGGCCCTTTACATGAGCTCCAGAAGCTTGTCACTTGCCAGTGAGGTTGAGCCCACTTCAGAGACATTCCTTATGCCTGAAATTTGTATGGATGCTTTGGGGCCCCCTGAAGGTGTGGCAGAGTCCCTTCTCTCTGAGAAACCAGACTAACACCCAGAAAATGAGCAGATAGGGCTGGACACTGGGATATGCATCAGGCATGAGGACTGGGGGCAAGAGCCTTGTAGAAAAGGCCATGGACCATCAGGAGAAAAGAGACTAGCAGCGAAGCTGCCTGGAAGAGAGGGCCTCCAGGCTGAGCAGAGTTTATATGTCTCAGAAAAAGGGGAGGGATCCACAGATGGAAGACTTTGGGGTTGGGAAGGCAACTCAACTATAGATGAGACATATATGAGAGAGAGGAGTGCCCTGTGTATTTGACCATCACTTACTCCCCTTAGGGTCTCATAGTCAGGATGCTGCCCTCATCGCTGGCATCCTTGTGCCTCTGCTGCTGCTCCTCCTGTGTATTGCTTGCTGTGTCTGCTGCTGCTGGGCCAACCGATTGGACCCCAAGGACAGGTGAACACTGGCTGTCCCTCTTCCCCTCCTAAGCTCAGGCCATAAGGTGGGAGCAAGGTAGCATCCAGTTTCATTTTAGGGGTGGGGAAGGGCTGGCCTTGTCACACCCTTAGGTCAGAGCTAATGGGCTAGTTGGCAGTGGCTGTGGCCTAGAGACACCAGGTGAGTCACCTGCCTTCCTCAGCAGCCTTCAATGGGAGTCATATAAGCTGGGGTACTGGGCATGAGTCTGGTGAAACTCAAACCCACAGCAGGGACCAGAGGTGGAGGGAGGGAAGGCAGAAGCAGCAAGCAGGGAGCAGAAGAGATCAGGCTTCACACCTCAGAAAGGAAAATGACATAAAAGTCTGAGTAGTGGTTTAGAAGAGAATGTGGCTTTCCCAGAAAAGGAGAAAAGACAAAGGGTTTGGGCTTGTGGCCTGCTAGCAAACATTGCTCCCACAGAGCTTTACTCCTTTACAAAATCTCTTCATACTTTTCTGCTCCTTGGAGACTCACTGCAGCATGGAAGTTTGGAGTAGGGTATGTGGGAGCAGGAGGTTTAGCAGAGGACAGAGAGAGGACCCTGATAAGGTGACCTGGATAGTCACTGGCACACACAAAGCCCCAGCCCTGCTTTCAGGACTCTTTGTCTGGTGCTCTCTTATAGTTCGTGCACTAATCCTTGAGCACATCATCCTATGTGCTTTGGGGCATTCACATATGAGCAGACCCAGTAGCCCGTCCCTTGGGGCATAGAGCATGGGGTGGGGAAGAAGCCCCTCACATGAGGATCAGGATATGTGCAAAGCCTATCAGAGGAATGGTAATAAGCGAAGCAGTCACTTCCAACATGGAAGTGGAACCAAGGGCAGGCTTCCTGGAGGTAGTGCTGCTTCTAGAAAGCTAGGTGAGCTGGGACTCAGCTAGAGATGATTGCACATAGCTGCATTTTGGGGAAGCCCATCTGTGCCGGGTCCTAAAAAAAGCTCTGATAGATCAGGGTTGTTGTCCCCATTTTACAGAGGAGGTAACTGAGGCCCAGAGCAAGGTAAAGTTTGAGCAGAGCTGCTTCCTGGTCTCTCTGACTTTAGAGCCATGCTGCCCTCTGTGGCAGGCCCAAATCTCAGCCTCAATAGTTTGGATTTTACTCTGTGGTCATAGCTACTCTGTCACCTTTCTTCCCTCATACTAACACTGGCACTAGGACAGTCATGACGCTTTTCTCCTGCCACCCCTCTGCCCAACCCGGATTCTCACACTGACCACCCTCTTTTGCCCTTAGGCCAGCAAAAAATGGAGCTGCTGTGTCTAGGATGAAGCTCCAAGTCTGGGGGGCACTGACCAGTCTGGGTTCTGCACTGCCCTGCAGTTCCCTCAGCAGCCACAAGCTTCCCTGGGTGACAGGTAGGTGGGTGCTGAAGGTTGGAGGCTGGGATGGGACAAGACTTCCCATTGGGCTCTGCACCTGACCTAGAGCCCCCTGCAGTCTCCCACCACGACCCGGAGATCCCCTTCAACCACAGCTTCATCGAACAGCCCTCTGCTGGCTGGGCCTCAGATGACTCCTTCTCTTCTGATTCTGAGTCTGGAGAGGAAGATGAGGGTCCTACCTACTGCGTGCCACCCCAAGAAGGTAGTCCCCCAACAGCCCACTCAGCCCCTGAGCAGCCCTGCCCACTACAACCTCTTCTTTATTCCTTCAGCAGGCATGTATCAAGCACCCATTCTGTGCCAGTCATTGTTCCTGGCTGTGGGACGCAGGAAGGAATGAAATAGATTCCTGTTCTCACCAAGCTTATAGTCTGGTGGGCAGTAATTACACACTTACAGGACAGAGTGATATGTGCTTTGACGGGGGACATATAAGGATGGGCTATAATCCAGCCATGTCAGGGAAGATTGGGGTCGGGGAAGATGTCTCTGTGTTCGTGATATTGGAGTTGAGTCTAGCAGAATCAGGAGTTAGTCAAGTGAAAGTTAGGGAGAGGTGAAATGGTTTTTCAGGAAGAGAGAACAGTGTACACAAGGGCCTGGAGGTGAGAGGGACATGGCTGTGTGGCATTGAAGGAATTTTAGTTTGGTTAGAGTGTGAAATTAGGTCAAATCAGGGAGGGAGATGAGAAAAGTATAGAAGTAGTATCTACTGAAGAGGGCTTGCTCTGCCTCTCTGCATTCACATCTCTACCTTGCCTCATTTCTGAGGCCTCTCAGAGGATGCTGACCTAGGTAAGCAAGATGGATCGGGGTGGCCTGCCTAGCTTTAGAACAAGCTCTTCTGTCTCCTCTGCCAGGGATGGTCCCAATGGCCCAACCAGAGTCACCGGAGGCCAGTCTGGCTGGAGGTCCCTTCCCTTCCCCTGAGGATGCCTCCACACCATTTGTCATCCCGCGCACTTCCAGCCTAGCACGGGCCAAGCGGCCATCAGTCTCCTTTGCTGAAGGCACCAAGTTTGCACCACAGAGTCGCCGAAGCTCAGGAGAGCTCTCCAGCCCGCTCCGAAAGCCCAAGCGGCTCTCCCGGGGGGCCCAGCCAGGTCCTGAAAACCAGGAGGTCGAGGAGTCCATAGGCCCAGAGCAAGCAGAAAGGGACAAGGCCCCTCCTGGGGCAGCCAGCCCCAGAGATTCAGCCATTGGCCACCGCCGGCTCCCACTTGGTGGCCGGACAGTGGCTGAGCGTGTGGAAGCCATTGAGGGCAGTATCCAGGAGAACTCAGGCTCTGTGACCACAATCTACATGCTGGCAGGAACACCTCGAGAATCTGATGGCCCTGTCCGATCTGTTTTACGCCGTTTTGGTAGCTTCCAGAAAGGCCAGGCAGAGCCCAAGATCAAGAGTGCCATCCCCAAGCCTCCACGCCGGGCCCTGAGTCGGAACAAGGGCAGCCCTGGGCTAGCCTCTGGCTCTGCCAGTCAGAGCCCTGGCTCAGCCCCGAATGAGGGGCTCACTGGGGCCTCAGAGTCTGTAGGTATCAGGCCAGAGGAAGTGGCCAGGGGGCTGGGGGATGGCATGGAGAGCTCAGGGAGGTCCCAGGAGCCAGACTCCCAGGGTGGCCCCCCAGAACAGGATCCCCAGAAGGTGGCTGATGAGGAAGGGCAAGAGGAGCCCCAGTATGAGAATGTTACCCCCATCTCTGGGCCACCAGAGCCCTGAGTACCATGAATTTGGGGAGTGAGAGGACTATGGATGGGGGGAAGGCATCTGAACTAACCCTGTATCAGATTATGTTTTGTGCTGGAAAAAGATCCCAGGGCCAGGGAAGACTTACTAGAGCTTCTGCCCTACCATGGGGAAATGTCTAAGTTAGAGGCCAGTTGGCTCTGGGCCCTGGCAGTGATCCAGGAGTAGTCTGGAAGGCCTGGGCAGAGAGCCCACGGGATGGGTCGGGAAGGGGTAAGAGATGGCTGCAGGGACCTTTTCTCTGTTGTCCTGGACTCTGTTTGCCCCAAAAGGCTATTCTTTCCTTCATTTGCAAAATATTTTCTGAAATGGGAAACAACCTAAATGTTTGATGATAAAAGGTCGTTCAAAGAAATATTTCTTATAAGTTCCTAAACAACTATGACAAATCGTGTTGTGCAAGAATATTCAGTGTGGGAGATATAGGAGAATGTTCATGTTATACTGTTAAATGTGAAAAGTAAGTTTTCTTTTTATAAATTGTATTTCTTGTTGCCTCAGCATACATGTGTAGAATTCTTCCATTTCTGTATAATTTGTGATTATTTTACAAAATTTTTTTAAAGGATGCATGTGCATAAAAAAGATTCAAGGGAAATGCATCAAATGACATTTTTTTTTCCTGGGAGATGAGATTTTGGCTGATATTTATTTTCTTAAACTTTTATATAACTTGCAACTTTTCTACAATGAACATTCTTTTTACTTTTCTTACTAGACTGAATGTTAAAAATAAATAGTACTAACATCACAGATATGTATAAAGTAAAATATTAGATTTCCTTTCTACCCAGAGGAGTCTGGGGGCGGGCAGGGAGGGGCCAGACTTACTTTTCACTGAATGCCTTTTGGTCTTGTTCTGAATTTTCCTCACATACTGGTGTTACCTAGTCAGGAAATAAAGAGTGGCTTTCCCTCTTATCCCAGTGCTCAGAGAGTCTCATGAACAGTTCAGATGCTTCCTTTCAGGTATTTTTCTGTGCATACAAAAACAAAAACAAAAGAGCATACTGTTTCCCATTTTGCTTTTTTTTTTTTTACTTAACAATATATCCTGGATATCTTTCAGTGTCAGTAAATATAAAGCTACCTCTTTTTATAAAAAATGGTCACATGGGATTCTATCATGTGGAAATAACACAGGTTATTTAAACTATCCCCTACCTATGAGAATTTGGGTTGTTTCTAACTGTTTTGATACAATAAATAATGCAGTGTACAACTTGGTCCATATTTCTTTTTGCACTTGTGCAAGTATTTTTGTAGAAGAGATTCCTAGAAGTGGAATTTCTGGGTTAGAACACTAAACATTTGTGTACTTACTCCAAATTGCCCTCCAGAAAAGTTGTATGGTTTTATATTCTCATAAATTATGGCAGTATCTATTTCCCCACACCAATTTGATAAGTTAAAAATGGTATATCATTATTTTAGCACAATAAAAAATAGTAACAGGTTAAAGCTTCTAAAAACGTTAAAATTTTTGTACAGATAAAGACTTTTTTATTTTTTTTACCATCAAAAATGGTATTAAGATTTGTATTTTTATGATTATTCTAAGGTTCAGCTTCTTTTCATATCTTTAATAGTTATTTATATTTCTTCCTATAGACTATCTGGTTATTTTGTTTCTCCAATTTTCAGTTGAGGTATTCATCTTTTTTTCATGGATTTATAAGGGCACACATATATATATCAAGGATATTTATTACTTGCCCAGTTTGTGATTGGTCTTTTAATGCTGTTTATAGTTTCTTTTTTCTCTTTAGAAATTTTTTAATTTAGACAGTCTTTTTTGACTTTTCAGTTTCATGTCACGCTAAACGGAAAGGTCTTTTCTACTCTAAAATCAGTGAAATAATCTTTTTCTTCCAGTACTTTAGTAATTTTATTTCTTTATGATTTGCCAGCAATGCTGGTGTTGGAGCTTTAACATTCTTGTCAAAAAGACTGGGAGCGGGGAGGAATCAATGACCAGAATTTCATTCAGATAGACCTAGATTTAAATCTTAGTTCTGACATACTTGTTTTGTGACTTTGGAAATGTTATTTAAAGCCTCAGTTTTTTTCATCTGAAAAATGGGGAGAATAGCCATCTCCCAGGATTGTTGTGGGGATTAAATGACACAAAGTATATAAAGCACCTAGTAAATTCTTAGCTCTAAATAAAGGGTAATTATTATTGGCATTACCATCATTCTCCCAGCTTTGAATCCTTTGTCATTAGAAACTGATACCTTTCACCCCCTTTCATTTGTTCATGTTTTCGTTCAACAAACTCATGTGTCCGCTTTGTGCTTACTTCTGTATTAAGGGCTGGTTAGACAAAGTTGAATAAGACAGTTTGTGTGTCCGAAGAGCTCATAGTCAATGAGAAAAGGGAGAAACAAAGAGATACAGAGACAATTATAAAACTGCAATCGGTGGACAATGATAGTGGAGAGTATTGTAGGGAGTGGTTAGGGAAGGCCTCCTGGAGCAGATGCTGTCCAAGAAGGGACTGTTTGAGGGCCAGAGATGAGAGAACAGTAAGTGCAGTTCACAAATAATTCCATGTAACTGGAACATCTGGGACCAGGCAAGTCAACCAGCCAGCCTCCAGGGAGAGAAGTCTAGTGGGGAGGAGCCTGTGTGGGTCAGCTTGGAGAACTTGAACTTTATCCTGAAGGACAAATGGTAAAGTTTCTGAATGATTTTAGCAGAGGTGAGATTTACCAAGGTCAGATTTACATTTCTCATAGCTCACTGTGATGGAGTGGAGTGGAGAGGAGAGATGGTAATGGTGCTATTATCAGTAGGTAGTGGTGCTATTATCTGAGAAAGAACGGGTGGAACAGTTTTAGGGGGAGAAAGTGAATTATTTTAGAGATGTGTTTGAAACAGTTAAGAGATGTGTATGGAACAGCTGCCTGGAGACGGCCCTCAAGCAGGTGGCTCTAGGAGGCGGGAGGGAAGGACTGCATTTTGTTAAATGGCAGTCACAATTTTGTGAGTGTCTGAGTAACGGGGTAGGTAACCCAGCAAGGATCTCCCAAGCCGACAGCTGCAGGCATGGTCTGAGCGAGGTTGCCAGAGGCAGGTTCGGGGCGGCAGGGGGCGCTCTCGGACTGGGGGACATGGAGCAGGAGCCTGCTGGGGCTCCACAGCCCAAAGATGATAATAAGCCAGATAGAGCGTGCCAGGGAGACCAAGCTGAATCTGGCAGACACCGAGAGTCCTCTGAGGTTGTACTAGTGCCTCCGATCGGGGAGACAAAGCCGGGAAGCTGAACCTCCAGAGCCCGGGCTCCATCCTCCTGCCCTGGCACTTCCTCCAGGAAACTCCAACTTGCTTATCAAACTGGGAGCTGGAGCCCTCCCGGCTCCAGGCATTCTCCTGGAGGCCTGACTTGTCCTTGCAGCTTGGCGCTGCCCACCACGTCATCCTGAAGAGGGCCCGTACCTGAAGGAGACACCCGGGAGTGCGGTGTAGGTGGAGCAGGACAGAGAGTATGGGGTGATCAACTTGGGCAGAGAGCACCAAGATGATCCGTTAGGGTGGGGGTTCCCCAAGGGAACAAGAGGAGGTCAGAATCTGGATAAGACAACAGATGAGACACCATTCTAGGGGACAGACACGCCGCAAACTCCCACCCGGGGGTCCCCGAGGGACACCTTCCAGGGACGGGGCAGACAACACCCAGGAGAGAGGTTAGCGAATCAGGAGAGCAGGGAAGAGGCACACCACGCCTAGACAGGGCTCTGAAGATCCAGAAAGAGCAGACAGCGCCTGGATGTGGGACACTGTGGGCAGGAGAGTGAGAAATCGGAACATAAAGCCGGAAGCAGCCAGGTTGGCACCACTGCATCGGGAGGAGGCAGTGGACGCGGCTACAGTGGAACGACTCCCACGGAGCCAGAACATCAGGGCGTGGTGCCCAGGGTAGAGGAAGATGGGGACTACGTAGCGGGCCGGAGGAGAGGGGAGTGAGAGAGCCGAGCTGGTGCGCGAAGGGTACCGACGTGCAGCTGGGGAATGCCGAGCCCGATACGCAACCCGGAGCAAGGCTTCGGAGTGGAGCTCTGGAAAGGCGATACGGCAATGCCTCCCGGGTTTCGGGTCAGGCTGTGACTCCACTTTAAGGTGGCAGAGCAGAGACTCAGCCCACCGCCGCCCCCGGCACCCCCAGCTCTCTTGTTTGTCTCCCAAGTCCGGCCGGAACCGGCTTCTGCTCGCCGCCGGCGGGTGAGTGCCTGCTCATTGGTCAACGCCTGCTTCCAGCTCCTACTCAGCCAATCAGCGTGTGCCAGTGTTTTCATCTCGGGGTCGGAATAAAAGGGCTGGAATAAAAGGGGGCAGAAAAAGCGTCGGCCGGGCTCGATACACACCAGTAGGAGACGGGTGAGCTGGATCCTGGGGCTCTGGGCCCGGGACGAGGGTGCCGGGTGCAGAAGGCGCACGAATGGGAGCGTAGGGAGAAGTTGTGTGAATACGAGAGGAAAAAGACTGGATGGATGAGGAGCCGCCAAAAGGGATGACGAATAGAGGAGGAGCTAGGGGATGGAAGGACCGGGTTCTGTTTCCATGGAAACGGGCAAATTGCCGGGGAAACGACCCGGGATGGGGGTCGCGCAGGTGGCTCGCGCCGCCGGTTTGAACCGGCTTCGCCTCCCATGCGGGGTTCGCGTGGCCGCAGCGCCTAGCGACCTAGACAGCGGCCAATGGTGCGGCAGTTCCTGTGCTGTCAGGCCTATCAGCGGGCCATCGGCGGGCCCCTGTTCCGGAGCTAGGTGCGCTGATCTTGTGGTTGAGGGAACCAGCTCTGGGGAGGAGTCTCGAGCGCGGGCGGGAGAGCACCCGTCAGGGTCCGAGGGAGTGGCCCCTCTTAGGCTTGTCCCTCCCTGCCCAGGTATCAGGACTTTAACGTGCCTCCCCTGCAGGGCCCCAAGCTATGTCAATCCTGCTGGGAGCCCAGGCTTATTCCACGTCTCTGAGCATGCATTAGTCCCTTTTTGATAGCATGCCTCAGTTTACCTCTGAGTGAGCCTGGCTGGAGCGGCTTTCCCATAGCCGAGGGCAGCCTCAGAGGGGTGGCCCAAATCCCGGGCAGGGCTGGGGCTTCCTTCGCTGCGCGCACCTGCAGTCCGGACCGCGGAGGGGTAACAAGCTCCGCGCGCTGCGGCAGTGGCTGGGCTTGGCCGCCACGACGGGGCAGGACCGGGCGCTGACGCCGAGGTCTGTGCGTAGGTCGCTGCAGAGCCGGAGCCGGGTCGCCTCGCCAAGCTATGGCGCCCACCTTGGCCACTGCCCATCGGCGTCGCTGGTGGATGGCCTGCACGGCTGTGTTGGAAAACCTCCTCTTCTCGGCAGTCCTCCTGGGCTGGGGCTCGCTGCTCATCATGCTCAAGTCGGAGGGCTTTTACTCCTACCTGTGTACTGAGCCAGGTGAGACCGGAGCTTCGGGCTCGGGGTGGTTCCTGGAGTGGGGGCTTTGGGACTGGGTGAGATGATGGTGAAGACCTAGCTAGCAATATCACCTCTCTGCGCAGCGCCTCCCAGTTAGCAAAAGGCCCATTTGATCCTCACCCAGTCCTGCTGGGTACATATATTATTGTCTCCGATTTGTGGATGAAGAAACTGAGGCTCAGACAGATCTTCTGATTTGTCCAAAGCCACACAGCTGGGGACTGCAATAGATTCAGAAACCCTGAGTTCAAAGTGTGCTTTCTACCACCTGGGAACATTGCTGGACGCCTGTCCTCCCAGTGCTTGACACATCACTTGCCTTGCGGTAAACATGTCACTCCATGACTGAAGAAAGAGGAACTCCCAACTTAGTGGCTGGGGTGTAGCAGGAGAGAGGAAGTGGCTTGGCCTCCACCCCGTGGAAGGTTCATCTAAAATCTAGATGTTTTTCAGTCACACCATTATGGAGTCTCTTAAGGGCTTGTCAGATACAATTTCTTGTCTATTTTTTGCTGCTTTATGATTTTCCAAAGGACATTTCCTGCCACAGGCTGTGAGGACATCTCACTGGCCTTCTACCCCCATGGTGGGGGGGGGAGGCAAGAGGGTATTTATGAAAATGACGCTAGGTATGTCCTTACCCTTTACTACATTGTTAGTATGCTGAATGTAGGCTGAGGATACTGGTCTACAGGAAATCTACCATCCCCACCTTCATACTCCCCAACCCAGTTTGAGGATCCTAATTGCTGCACAGTTATTAGGTTCAGCCCAGCAGTGGGAACCAGGCAGCTCCCATTCTCTACTCTCCTACCCTCTTCCTAGTCAACCCTTGATAGGAAGTATTTTCCTCTGCCTTCTCACTGTCTCCAGCAGTGACTACCAAATAGTTGAATTCAGTAATGCCTCTCTCCAGTGTCTTTGTCAGCCAGCCCCTGCCTGAGTACCTTTAGATGGACAGAGCCTAGGCTTGACTCCCTGAATCATACCACCGGCATACCTTTTCTTCCTAGAATTCTTACTTTGGAGGAAGAAAAAGCTTTGAACCAGTACATGCTGCCTGTAACCCCGTGTAGAGTCCTCCCTGCTTCCTTTCTCTGATCTCAGGATATTCTGAAGTGTTCCAGTCTCTAGGGAAGCTTAGCCTGAGAGGTTAAGGGCAGGAGAAAGGGAGGGGATGCACAGGCGCCTGGAAGAGGGCAGAGAGTATATCATTTAGAACCTTTAGCCTTTAGCCGCTCAGAAATATTTCCTGATAGCCTCAGGGTTCTTGGCAGACCTTTCCTCGCATCAGCAAGAAACCTTGGGAGATGGGAGAGTTACTCAGACCTTGTTCCTTAAACAAGCTTTCTGTTCTGCCCAAGAGATGTAAGATTAATGACTCTCTGAAAGGAACAGGTTGGAGTATTTGGCTCCTCCTTTCCTTCCCTCTCTCCTCCCTTTCAGATTATGACCCTTCCTGCTTGCCTCTGTGATGGGCTCTTTCAGGCTGCACAGGTTTAAAAAACAGAAAGAAATGTTACCATCCCCAGATGAAGCTTGTAATATCTTGTCTATACTGGAGGACGGTTGTATTTTAAAAAAAAATTTTTGGACCCACTTAGCATTGGAAGTCAGATTCTAGGGTTTTCCTCCAGTTTGTCCATTGGTTTAATTTATGTATGGTATCAGCAGCTTTGGAGCTGGTCGCTTTATTTCTGCCTCAACCTTGGGTACTTTTTTCGTTTAAGTGGGAGGAGTCCCAGAGATTGTACCAACACAGTGCTGAGTTGGTTTTTAAGCCCTTGAGGCTTAAACAGTCCTCCCTGTAACCCAAAGTGAAGGTGAAAGATCAGGATGTGGGTTGAACATCAACTTCTTATCCTGTGCCTTTGCTTCTGTGTCTGATTTTGGTTTTTCTGACTGACAAACCCACTGACTCAGCATCTTTGGTGGGCAGGCCTGCCAATTCCACAAAGCTTTATCTCTCTGGCCTCCCTGCTCCTGTCTTCTTGAAGTCCGAATAGCCCGTTGCCTTTCAGGACCCAGAATGCCCGTGCCTCGCATGCCTGGGAGTGCCTGGAGGATTTAGGGTCAAGGTTTCTGCTTAAGTTTAATATTTTTAAACTTGGTAGATGGCTGAATTGCAGAGAAGCAGTTAGGCAATTTATTGAATTAGACTTGTGAAAAGCTGACCAGTTTACAGCTGATTGAGATGCAAATTTGTCAGCTTTTTGTTACTTTTAGGACTAATGCTTTGGTTTGTTCTCTTACAGAAAATTTGCCTGAACCTGTTAAAAGGTTCTCAGAACTTTCTTGGGATTCCAGCCAGAATCTGGCCATAGACACAGTTCTGGATTCTAGCTTTGTGATGAGGTGGGAGAAGAAAGAGCCTCTTCTCTGTTACCCCTGAGCTCTTTTTGCCCTACCCACTGGACAGTCAAGATTGATGATACGCGCGGAAGCTGGGCATTTGGCCTTTGCCTCCCCAGTCTCACTGGTGTGGACAAGAGACCAGTTGGGTTCCCAGCCTAGGAGGAATGGGGCTTTTCCAGTACTGTGTTCTTTTGGCCTCTGAATGGCCACTGTAACCACCCCACCTGACCTCCTTCATTTTCTCTGTCATCTGGTGGGGCACTTGGATAGGGTCAGCTCAGGGGGCTGGTGCTACCTGTGGATGTATCATCTCCTCTTTCATCTAACCTGCACATCTAACCTGTTCAGTAAACATTTATTGAGAGGCTGTGCTGGAGTGCAGAGCAATCCTGGCTCTCAGGGAGTCTGTGGTCTGCTGGTATCAAATAAGTCAACATACACAAACCTGTATAAGTCCTAGTAGTGGTCAGGACTCCAACAGAGAGCAGGTGCTGGGACTGAGAGTGACATTGGGGATCTGGTTTAACTTGAGTTTAGGCAGAAGTGAAGAGGGTGAGGAGGGGTGAGTCAAGAGAGAAGGGGGCAAGGAACCCTGAGGTAGAATGCATGTTGAAGAGGAGGGAAAGGCCTGAGTAGTGGGAAGAGCCTTTGGCCTGCAGGGCCCTGGAGGCTGCTTGGGAAGACTGGATTTTAGCCTCAGGGCAGGAAGAAGTGACTGAGGGAGAGGAGAGTGATCAGTTTCACCTATGAGACTCATGAATTGTTGAGGGCTTGCCACATATTGGGTGAGGTAAGGGCTGTGAAGGTGAGAGATGTTGCCTCTGCCCAAGGAAGTCACAGTCCAGCCCAGCCATGGACACCAAGGCAGACCCTAGGTCTGTGCTCTTGATCACTGCAGTCACTGTCTGTGTATGCGTTGGGGGGAGCCATATGCCTCACTGAAACAACAGGAAGCTGGCCCCAGGGTTCTGAGAGGGCAAAGGGGCTGCTGTCACCCAGAGAAGGTGGGCTAGGCCTGGTCCTCACCAGGCTGGGCCATGGCTGTAGATATGGACAGGAGCCATTCCTGCGGCTTCAAGGCCCTCCTTTCTTATGGTCTCCTCCTATGTCCAAAGGCTAGTGGTTGATAGCTTTTGAAAACCCACCCTTCCACTTTTATTGCTGTAAATATGACCGTTTTCATCCCCCGCCTCCCCCCTCCCCCGCAGTTTATTTTGGATTAAAAGAAATTGTAGCAATGGGTAAGAAGTTCTAAAGGCTGGTATCCACAGCCTCAGGATGTATCACAGAGAGAGGCTAGTGCCCTCGGCCCTCCTCACCAACCCTGCCTTCCTCCTTCCCATTTCATGACCTAATTTTCCTTCCCCACATCCACTCACCCCTACCTGGCTTTTTTGGTGTCCCATTAAGGTCCTGTCCAGTTTGGGACTTCATGCGAGGGTCTTGAGGGCAGTCCCATTCTCACTAAGTGACATTAAGGGCCACCTGGTATTGCCCCTAATGCTCTGGCAGCCTTGTGCCATCTCCATTCTCTCAGCACTTTTCTCTCCGAAATGCCTCTACCCCAGGCAGTGTAGTGCCAGCACAGCTGAAGGTTGTGGGTCTGACAGATCTTTGAGGTCTGACAACCTGAATTCAAGTCCACCTTCCCCAGGTATTGTCTATGAGACCTTGGGCAACGACTCACCTGCTCTGAAACTCCAGGTATTATGGTGTGGAATATGAGGTAGTGGTGGGAGGGCACTAAGTGACACAGGAACGAATAGCATTGAATGCAGCAGACAGTACACACAGGTGCTCTGTGACCACAGCTTGGGGGCTAGGCCCTGGCCTACCCTGCAGGGCCCTCTGACTGTCTGTGTCCTGACTCTTGTTTGCTCTGTCTGAGGCTGACCTCTCACCTACATCCCCCCTGGTGCACTGAGATGCTGCTTCCTGTTGCCGGATAGACTAAGGATTTGAAAGACAGGAGATCCTGGGGCAGAGACCATCAGCAGGGCAGTCCAGGGGACTGCTCCCAGGGAGGAGGGCCTCAGTAAGCAGCCAGTCAGAAGGAGACCGCTCAGGAATTAAAGGGGCCTCCAGCCAGGTGCCCCTTGCTCCCTTGAGCATCATCTTGCCAACTATTCTGGAGGTTCACCACTTCTTTTGTTTCCCAGGGATAGGGGGAGCCCCTCTTTGACCCAGGGACATCAGGGGAGCCTAAGTGGGGTCATAGCACCCTCTTTTCTCCCCTGCTTCCTCTGTAAAGATTTTGTGTGTGAGTCTTCTGCAAGTGGGGCTGAACAGCACAGGCATTGTTCTCTTTCCTGTCCCTGGGTTTCCTCCTTAGCAGCCTTACACCCATTCTCTGCACACTCTGGCCACACCAATTCCTGGCTTGTCTTAGTTCACCTTCCCTGGTTGAGCTAGACCAGGCCACTCTAGCTGCCCACTGAGGAGGCATCTGTTTAATAAACAGGTGCAGGTGAGGTGCAGAACAGACTGGGTTGGGTGAGGGCTAAGCTCTAGTCTGGGAACAAAGGGGCACCCTGTGGGCTTGACACTTCCTGGGTGCTTGTCTGTTTGTGTCTCTCCTAGCCCACAATGGCCCAGGTAGGAGCAGAGGGAGAGGAACAGCCTGGGTATAACTGTGTTTAGGCATCTGCTGGATCTGTGATTATTCATGTGGGCTGTTATACTGCCAACAAAGCTGTTGAGCTCACCAAAGGTTTAGTTCTCTTTGGATGAGAGACACTTGTATTGCTCCATAGGCAGACAAGAGGCCATTCAGACACTCCCCACCCCTGGCTCATATGTTGCTGGACATCACCACCTGGAAGCAGGAGAGTAGGAAGCCAGGTGGCCCCTTTGACAGGGATTTGTTTAAGAGAAGGCTGGTAGCCCAAAGCGTAAGGTCCCTGTTCCTATGTGTAGTGACTCTAGAATGGAGATGGGAGGAACAGATACCCTCTCTCTGCCCTGACCTTTCTCCTCCACGCCAACCCGCCCTGTCTAGTTAGTAGAGCTGACCAGATCTCTAAACAGTTCAGATGTTTCCACCCCATCTCCACTTATGGCAAACCAGGGAGATTCTCTTGGGTATATTGCCTTAGGATTTTATCTTCTCTCTCTCGGTGAATACAGTCATGGATTTAGGGGTCCCCTGTGGTTCCTCCCTGGGGGAGCTGTGGGCAGGTCACCCTGGTGCCTCTACTCAGAGACAATACTGCCTCACTTCCTGACACCCTGTCCAGCTATGGCTCCCTGCTTGCAGCAGCAGATTACAGTACCTAGTGCAATATAATGGGCTCTAGACTCTGCGTGGCCACAGTCAGGTCTCACAAGCCAATAATCCTGGACCCTGGCCACCCTCTCTACTCATCCACTCTGGCACACCTGTGTTAGTTTGCACGTATCTACACACCACCCTGGAAATGTCCATTGCCTTGCAGAGACCCTGTTGTCCCTCTTCACATCCAGTTTCTGTTGCTTCTGGCAAAGCTGACACCTGAAACCAGTGCCAACTTTTAAAGCAGCTCTGGCTTCCCAGAAGCTGCCCCACAGTGGGTGAGCAGCTCAGGCCTCCAGGCTAAGGCAGTGTTGTGTGTGTGTGTGTGTGTGTGTGTGTGTGTGTGTGTGTGACAATTCCAGGGTGGATCCTGATGGGCTCAGATAACCCTGTTTGGCATGTGTTTTGGCTGCCATTGTGCTGGGCCCTCTTTTGGAAAATGGAGAAAGTAGTGGGCAGGGGTAGAGAGGATCTGGCTTGTTATATTTGGATTCTGTGGCTTCAGAAGGTTAACACTATAGCTATAATTTCCTTAAATCATCTGCACTATCTTCAACTTGATTCTCTATGTACTATTTCCTTTCTTCTCTCTTGATCCTTTCAGTTATTGCTACCTGATTTCATTGTTTTCATTAATTCAGTGAATACCTGCTGTGCACCAGGACCTGGGGTAGGTGCTAGGGACACAGGTGACTTGAACCCAATCCCTGTTCTTCAGGACTCTCAGCCCAGTGGGACACTAGGCTTGAATTCATGCTAACGTATACACAATTATGGAACTCTGCTCCCAGTGACTGCGTCGGTCTCTGCTGCCAACCAATTGCACCATTACACCCATCCTGAGCCTCCTGTAATATAGTAATAATATAGTAGTATGGCAATAGTAATAATAACTTTTTGCTATTATTTATTGAGCACTTTTTATGTGTGAGCTCTAGAATGTTATCTTGATTTTCTTATCTTCCTTAAAACTCTAAGGAGATAGATACCATTATTAGATTATACCCATTTTACAGATAAACTGAGAAAGAGCAAGATGAAGTCACTTCTACAAAGTCATACAAGTAGGAAGTAGAGGAACCAAAATTGGAACCCAGAGACCAGATCCAGGCCCTTCACCTGTGATCATTGGGCCCCAAGAGGGCTTGTTGGTTAGAGATTGGCATATGGCATAATTCACCCAAAGTGCGTCCTTTTCCATGACCTTGGGGCAGCCCTGAGAGGTCTGGGCAGGCCTTTGCAGACCTCAGCTTTACAACCCTGGCGCCAGAGGACTGCAATCTGGAGGCTTGTAGTTATCTGAAGAGAGGTATTTCCTTGTCTCTCCCAGTGTTACCTTAAATCTAATCAGAGGCCATTCCCCTTTCTGCAGGATTAGTCAGCATCTCTTAACTAGCAGTCTCAGAGAGGAGAGAATTTCTCAGCCATGTTCCTGGCCTGTCCCCCACCCTCCTGCCCTCAGCTGCCACAGCACTTTTTCCTTCCCGTTTTTGTTGTCTTAGTGCTGAGTGGACTTTGGAGAGGGCCATTAAGGGCCAGGATTACAGCACAGGCGTGGCCTCAGGGTATATAGCAAACAGGTGACCCCAGCAAGAAAAATAAGAAAAGTGCACCTCAGTAAATGGATTATTAAAAGAAAAACCTTTTTCAAAAGGTTCTATAATACAGTGTGTTGAAGGTTGATGCTATGAAAATATGAGGGGAGGAGGTGGTATATGGACTGTATGTTTGAGAAGTCCATTGTACTTAGCAGTAAAGGAGGCCCACTCACTCTTCTCCAGACTGACAGGGGAGAACCAAGGTATTGCAATGAGACCAGCAGCTTGTCCTTCCCAGGTGGTCTGACACTGGCTGAAGACTGTTTCCATGCACATAGCTGCTGAGAAGGTTCTAGCCAGCCTGGGGCCCCACAGCCAAGGCTGGGTTCTAAGGCCTACTACTCTAGGATATAGGTGACTTTAGAATGGCAATCCCAACCTGGGGCTCATGGGTGCTTCAAGAGACACATAAAGCCCCTGAAATTACAGGTAAAATTTTGTGAGCATATTCTGGGGAGCAGGAGTATAGCTTTCTTTATTGGATTTTCCAAAGGGCATGTGACCCCCACAAATGTTAAGAACCTCTGCATTATTCTAGGGGGCTTGGGCCAGATGGACAGCCAAGCCTCCTGTGGGGTAGCCTGAGCCCTCAGGGGGCCCAGAGCCAGGCCTGCTATTCCCAGTGGGGTTATTCTGCCCCTTTAATCTTTGGAAATCCTTGCCACCACCCTGTGATCAGGTTTTCCTCCCTCTGCACACACAGAGAATGTCACCAACAGCACAATGGAGGACACAGCAGAGCTGGAACATGAGGAGGTGAGCTGGATGAATGGCTGGCTCAGCTGCAAGGCCCAGGATGAGATGCTAAACTTGGCCTTCACCGTGGGCTCTTTCCTGCTCAGTGCAATCACTCTGCCCCTGGGCATCGTCATGGACAAGTACGGCCCAAGAAAGCTGAGGCTCCTGGGCAGGTCAGTGTGGGTGTGGGCGGTGGTCAGATGGACCCTGGGCTGAGTTCCTCACTGTAGGGAATCATGGTACCTGTTCTCAGGTACACTGTGGAGCTCCCTAAATGCCCACCCAGAGTGGGGTTTCTACTCCATCTGCCACCAAATCAGTAGGTACAGTGATCCTTTGCAGTGTGCCAATATTGCATAAAAAAGGCACAGGTGCTAGGCCTGCCTGGGAGGGTCTGGAGTAGCTTGTCATTAAAAACACTGGTTTCCAGTGTTTCTGACCCTCTACTTCTATCAGAAAAAAAGATTATACTTCTGTTATAAGCACATGGGATTATCAATTATATATGCCATTCTTAATTTTTTTATGTGCTTTGTGATACATATATAAAAAATATAAATTAAATGGCTAAGATTAAAAAATTATAAAAGTCCTAATATTTCTCCTGCCGCTGGTACCCATGTGGATCATCTTGTGCACCCTCCGGGGTGTGAGTCCCTGATCTATAAAGTTCCAGTGTGCCAGGGTCATTCCACCTAGCAGCTGGCCTCTCAGGTCACGGCCGCCCCGAATCGGTCCCATTGGAAATGATAATGTCGCAGGGCAGTGGTTTGCAATGAGTGAGACCTGTGACCATGGAGGGAATGGGTGAGGGAGGCCTTGGTCTCCAGAACAGAGCCAAGTGGAAGGAATTCAGGAGTTGCCACTCATCTCACTCATGCCCAGGGGGGTTCTGTCCATCCCTTGGCTAAGTGGGCATTGGAATCAGGGGAATGGACTGTGCCCTCTCTTGCTTCAGAGCCTTGGGCATCTCCAGTGGGAAATGGGAGGGGACAGGGCAGTGTAGTATTTACAAGATTTGGCTTCCAGGCTTGAATTCCTGCTTGGGGAACTACTAATTAGAGACCTTGGAGAAATCAGGTTTTTTTTCCTTATCACTAAAATGGGGCCAAGTATATTCCTTAGAATTGTTAAATAAAATATTGTACGTAAATTTCAATATCTAAAACATAGTAAATGCTCTCAAATAAAACAACAATATTAACAGTAATAAGAAATAATTTATTATTTCTGCTTGTTTTTAGTGCCTGCTTTGCTGTCTCCTGCTTGCTGATTGCATATGGAGCGAGTAACCCAAACTGTGAGTACGCTTTTCCTCCACTCTTTTGTCGGAGGCTGGGGAGAGTATCCAGAGATGCTTGCAGGCCCACTTGCTCTAGAAAGCTGTGCCAGGCCTGGTGCTCACTGCTCAAGTTAGAAGGGATGCTTGTTAGGCCTTTACTTACCCAGTTATCTCAAATGGGAAGTTGGGTAAAAGAACAATTGCCCCAGACAGACGTCTGAAATTCCCAGGGTGTGCAACACTCCCATCTTATTGCCAAGCCAAGCCAAGCCAGTCCCTGATGGTCTCATTGATCCAACCTGAGATGAGTTCTAAGAACTAAGGCCAGTACTTTAAAGATGACATAGAAGCCGCCTGGTTCCCAACCCTGTTCAGGTGGAGCTGTTGCTTCAAGGACTTTTAGAACAAACACTAAAATAGGACTTGGGTTTCACTAAAATCTTAGCCAGGCCCATCTAGCAATTTTGGGGTACCTGTATTTTTGGTTTGAGTGAAGCAGCTTCTTTAGACCTCTTGCTTGCTGCTCCAGTTGGTGGAGAACAGAGCATGGGGCAGCACCTTTTGCAAGAGCCCAAGCTCCATAAAATAGGCAAGAGGGGAATAGTGAGGAAGAGGTTGTTCCAGCTCCCCAGGTATCTGGCACTGACCCCCGATGGCTTGTCATTCATTCAGCCTGCATTTATTCAGAGCGTGTGCCTTGCAATGCTCTGGTCTAGGCTCAGGCCTCCCTGAAGCTCAGCTGTGGTTCCCCAATTATGTGCCTTCTATTTCCTTACAGCTCTCTCTGTGCTTATCTTCATCTCCTTGTCTCTGAATGGCTTTGGTGGGATGTGCATGACTTTCACCTCATTAACAGTAAGTATTGATTTCTTTAAGAAGATCTCAGTTCAGTCATGTTGTGAATTTGAGGCAGCTTTTATTGGCTTCAATTTCCTTGCCTCCCATTCACCTGCATGTGCCTGGACCTCCTAAGCACTAGAGGACTGCTGGTGGTGAAGCAGCCTGGCAGCACAGCCAGTCGTGGCCTCAGCCTCTTGAGCTGGGGAGGTCCTTCAGGCAACAGAGCATGGCTCTCAGAGCAGGCCCATCCCCTACCTGCTGACCTTGGCTTAGGTGCTGAGGAAGCCAGTTCACTAGCCATGTGTCCAGAGAAGGCAAGAGCAGGGAGAAAAAACTGCTGCTCACTTGCGTTTCTCTTATTTTCCATGGCAGCTCTGGCTAGTAGTGCAATGTAAAAACAAGCTCCCTCACCACCCCTAACTGCTGCCTTTGTCCAGAACTGAATGAGAAACTCGGGAGCACGCAGGCTGCTTCTCTTCTTGGTGTTTGAAACACCAGGGCACAGAGAGCCTCTCCAAGGAAGGAGATGTTTCCTTGGGTTGCTGAGTACCCCCTTACTGGCACACCAGAATGCCACAGAATGTGCTCTTTTTTGAGGTAAGGGAAGCTGCAGGAAGGTCCAGGTTGAAGGAAAGAAAGTCAAAGAAAGCCAATAAAAGTCGTTCCCAGTTGGGTGAGGGTGCCTTTCAGAGCTGGCTGTTGGGAAGTAAGAATAATAGGCTCTACAGAGAAATTTCTGTCCAGGAAAGTCTGGCCTGCCTCAGTTTCCCCATGAAAAAGTTTTATGATAATACCTACCATCACTAATTTGCAGGGTACTCTCGTTTCTGATTTCCCTTTCCACTAATGAGTCAGGAGTCATGATGTTGAGGCACCTTTGTTTAGCTTTGAGGGAGCCTTGGGGACTGGTTTTCTTCTAATAAGCTTGAAGAGGTGCTAACATCTCCATGACCCCTTCCCTGCAGGCCGTGAGCCAGAGGCCTGACCAGGCCCAGTGTCTCCTCTGTTCACCCTTCCTACACTTTGCCTTGTTAACTTTACCCTGGTGGAAAAGATTAACTGTCTGGGTCTGGGTCCCTGGAAATGGAATGCTAAGTGGCATCTGTGTTAGGTGAGAAAGTCATGACACATAAGCTCAGGGAGTGGGTAACACACAGATCTGGGAATTCTAGTTGCCTTGACCTGGTAATATGAGAGAGTTATACTTTCTACTCTTTAGTGCATTTTTATTTTTATTTTTTTTAACCAGGTAAATATATATTCCCTCCCTCTTTCAAGTATCCGGAGAAAAACAAGTATTGAAACAGTAAGAAATTTGTTAGAATTGTCAAAAGTACACAAATTCCACTAAATTGTGTTAACTGTGTAACAGGAGTCATGATTCTGTTTGTTCTTTAACAGCGTGAAAATGACCAAGTCTTTCATACAAACGAAAATTAAAAACTTGGCATCACTCCATTATTTTAGTCACTCTATACCTATATCATGGCAATTCAGAATTTCAGGATAAAAGACAGAGATGATGCTTGAACTTGAGGAGTATTTATGCTCTGAGATGCAGAAAGATGCTTTATTGTGATAAAGAATAAGGGAAATGGCTAAAAGCCACCATATCATGAATCCCCTTTAAGAAAGTCTTTAAAATGAACTCATAGTTGTCCAAGGAACCTGTAGGGGAGACTATTAAACACAGAAGGATTAATTTTCTTTTATTTTTTTTAACTATGAAACAAAAATGTTTTAATTTTTTCATTTTTATTTTTTAAATGTTTTTATTTTTAAAAAGTCAATATTTTAGAAATATGAAGTATAGACTATAAAATTCTATAAGCCTACCTTTATCAGTTTAGAATATATCTCTTCAGTATTTTTTAAAATGTATATACCAATATTCTTTTTTTAAAGAAATAGTGTTACTTGCCTTTTTTCACTTCACAATGTATCTTTTACATCTATTCCTGCCAGTGTGTAGATCTACCTTATTATTTTAAATTCTAGAGAGCTACCTCATTATTAAAGAATCCCATGTACTTCTATAACATAGATATAGCATAATTTATTTAACCAGTTTCCTACTAATGGACACTTGGGTTAGTTTCCAATTTTTCTGATTTATGATGCTGCTGAAGTGAACATTCCTGTACATATATTTCTGTAAAATAAACTCCTGTGAGTGGGATTGCTGGGCCACAGGATCAGCTTGTTTTAAATTTTAATATATACTGTCACATGGTCTTTCTAAAAGGTTATTCTGTACACTGATATTATCCTACCAGCATGTGTGTGAGAGTGCCTTTTCTCCATACCCTTTCTAGTACCCTGTCATTAATCTTTTAAACATTTGCCAATCTGATCTGGTGAAAAAATACATACCATGATTTTTTTAAAAAAATTATTGTTGGTGAGTCACGGAGCATCTTTTTTACCTCATTTTTATGGTCATTTGTATTCTGTAAATTGCTTCTTTGTGTCATTTGTCTATTTTTCTTTTTCAGCAGGGTTGTTTATCTTTCATATACAAAAAAATTAGCTCTTTTTCTGAGTGAGCAAGGGATCTTATCATAGTTTTTAGGCTTCTAGGTGGTCCATGAATAAGCCTTAGGAGAGCTGTGCACTCCCCTGAGATTATATGCAATGTTAATTGTGTCTGTGTCCTATGCAGGTGCATTTTTCTGGGAAAGGGTCCTTTGCTTTTACCAGCCTCTCACAGGCCTGTGTGAAGGCTGAAAGCACTGTAGCAAGAGCATGGGAGGCAAAAGGCTACACAGGCTGAACAGGCAAGAAAACTGTCAGATTGTCACTTAAAGCGTTTGATTAGCAAGGGATCTGTTTAAGGGAGGCTGGTACTTGTCTTCTAAGGTCCCCATTTTTGGATCTAGAGCAGGGTTTAGCAAACTGCTGCCTCCAGGCTAAATCCCCAAACCACTGGTGTGTAAACGAAGTTTTATTGGTACATAGCCATGCCCACTTGTTTCTTTTGTGCTACAGAGATAGAGAGAAGTAGTTCTACAGAGACCATATGGCTGCAAAACCTATAATATTTACCATTTGGCCCTTTACAGAAAAAGTTTGACAACCTTTGATCTAGAGGCTCCAAGAAGCTACTCAATCATTGTCTCCTGTGGGAAGACAGGGGCTGACACCCACCTCTCACCCCCACATCCTGCTGACCCCCTTTCTAGTTACATGGGCCAGCTCCCTAAGCACTTTTGTCTAACCACTTTTTAAGTCATCTCTTTCCACCTCTGCCACAGCCCCTGACCTGTTGGTTCTCCTTGGGCATTCCCCTGTCCCATGAGGCCTTAGATAAGAGCTCTCATGGCTGCTTCTCTCCAGAACAGACCCTGAAAGGGAATGAGAAGCAGGTCAGCGAGGACGGGGCTGGATCTCTTAGGCAATATGCCGGAGCTGGCTGCAGCTTCTGCTGAGCAGAGCTGAATCTCGTTTTGACATAGCCCAGGCCTTTAAAAAGCAGAACTGTCCGGATCGGCTCCCAGGGACTTGGAGCTAGGAGCACAATGGCACTTTCTGTTTCTGTCTCCCACCCGTATTCTAATTTTGGGGACAAAGGAGTTTTCAGGGTCGCCTTTAGGAGCCTTTAAATCTCCTACAAATGCTTTAGGGCCGTGGATAATCACTCCATGATAACCTGGGAATCTTGAGGGAGTCTGTTGCCATGGAAACCTTAATTTGGGGGCTTTCTGAGTCCCAAGGGGTTTTGTGTTACATGGGCTGTGGTATAAACAAAGATACACAGGCACTGTAAGCTGTTACTGCCATTGGAGGAGAGGGGCCTCAAATTGGAAAAATGCCTTTTCCCCACAGGCCAGGATGAGATGGCAGATAGGCCTCCCTACAGAGCCGGAAAGGTCTGTACAGATGGGTGATCATACTTTCCTCTAGAGGGTAGGCTCAGAGGAGCAAGGGTAGATCCCATACCAGGTGCGCTGCCTGACAGCCAGAACTGGCTCTCCCAGGTTCCTGCAGTGGAGGGCCTGGGCTGGGAGTTGTGACTCCTTGGAGGAAGGGTACCAAGTCACTCCATGGTGCAGAGCAATCTCCGAGGTGCCAAGCCTCAGCCTTTCTGGGGACATTTGGGTAGCACACTTTGATCTGTTTGCTCAATGCCATGCGTTTGTACAACCTTTTAATTCGCTTCATTGGCTGGAGCACAAACACCGGCCGGCAGCTGAGGTGGCGTCTTTAGGCCACCACCCCACGATTCAGGGCCTGGGTTGCTTAGAGATTGGAGCAAATGCAGCCAACATTGTGGACATGTCCTTTCCACTTCATTACTCTGACCCCTTGTCAGTGTGGGCAGGACAGCGAGTTTTGAGCTGAAACTCTTACAGAAAACTGATTGCAAAACATTGCCAGGCTCCTTGCTGAAAAATTTCTCTGTGGTCTTCTCCTATTTGATTCATTGAAGTCTGACTTTGAACCTGAGGAAGAAATAATTCCATGGCAGTTGGGGTCTGAGTTTGAAGAGAACAGAATAAATAGCCCTCTGCAAAAACCTAATAGAAAGGGAGGAAAGGATTTGGGTGTAGCAATGAAGCAGATATCCCTGATGGAAGTTGGGAGGTTAGCATTCCTGCCCAGCTAACCCATTTCTACACCCAAGCAAGAGTCCCCACAACACCTGACCAGCTCTCTGGGAGCCCAAGTGCCGGGTGAGCAGGACTCTCACAGAGCCCAGAGCCACTTCTTCCTCTGTGTTTCTGTCCTGTGCCTTGAGAACCCAAAGCAGTCAGCTGATCACCATTGGCCTGGGAAAAATTTACCCATCAGAGGGTTCCACATCATGAACTTGCTCCAGCATGTGACACATTCAGGGCAGACAGAAAGTGTAGTGGGGGCATTGGCAGGGCTAGACCTGGCTGGGAAGGTGGATGAGGTAGCTGAGGGAGTGGAATCCTTCCTCCCTCCCCTTTATCAGTGAAGCAGAAAGGTGACCACAAGGACCTGCTCCTGGCATTGAGTACTTGGAGCTGCCAGGTTGTTTGGGGTTAGGAAATAGCCTGGCTTTGCTGAGTTTGCTTGTCTAGACTGGTACCTGGATCCTGGCCTGTACAGGTTGTACAGAATTCTGGGTGTGTACACCAGCCATCTGAGGACAAGGCTCACCTCTGGAAGGGATCTGAGGGCCAGAATGCCAGCACCAACCAGGCTGCATATGGCATCTCCCCAAGGACCAGGGTGTGCCCCAGCAGGTGGGCTCAGGAAACCACACATTTGGAAAGTCAGTAGCCCTTTTGTCCCTGTCTGCTAGCATCCCCAAAGCCAGTCTTGGGGGTCCTTGGGTAGAGAGACATCTTAGAGAGTGTCCTCTAGGGGGTGGGCAGCCTATCTTTGCCATCCTGGAGCTTAGGCCTCTGGTAACTCTTGTCCTGTAGCCTTGCTCTGTAGCCAGAACTCAGGGGAGGGGCTGCCTGCAGCTGCTGTTTTCTCCTCTGGGAAGGTCACACAGCCAGGGCCTGTTTACAGTGCAGCTGAGGGGCTGAGAGAATGAGTCACCAACAGCATCCCCAAGTGAGGCCGGCAATGGAGGGCGGGTTCTGCCCTGCTGAGCCCAATCCAGCCCTACCCTGTCAGGCGACAGGGGTGGTGGTAGGAAGCACCCAGAGCTGGGAAACAGGGCCTGTGCTCCCCACCTGTGAGTGCAGCGAATCCTGAGTCCAGAAATAGCCTCTGCTGAGTGTTTTCCCCTTGCATCTGTCATTGCAGCATGGCTCTGGCTTCCTACTTGGCATTAGAGCTGGCTTTTCCTCCTCCACTGGGCCCTTCAGGCCCGCACCAGGTCACTCTGCTCAATACTCAGCCACCATTCCATCACCAGGGCTTCTGAGTAGCCATTATGTGCAGCTGAGGCCAAGCAGAGGCGGAAGGAGGGAGAGAGGAAGGAGGAGACTCAGACATAAAGATGAAACAGGAGAGTCCGCTTGATGGTGTGGCCCGGGACCTTGGGGAGTTCGGCCAAGGAAGGCCAAGGGGAGAGGAGGGGGCAGATGGGTCTAAAAGGAGCATCTGAAGGGAGGTAAGAAATCTCTAGTGGAGAAAGCAGAAGAATGCCTAACAAGGAACAGAGAGGCATGAGAGGTAAGGGTCATTGTTGTGGGGCCCAAACTGAGGTGTGTATGCAGGGGGTTTCCAAGAGACAGAGTAGCTCAGCGGCTGTGTGCAGAACCTTGACCTGCTTTGGATCAAATTTGACCCTTACCAGCTTGGAGGCATCCCTTGACTTTTCTAATCCTAAAGTTTTATACTGATTAAGTGAGGATATTAAGTGACACCTACCTCGTTAAGGTGGTTTTGAGGGTTTTTAAGTTAATATATAGAGTAGGTATTAAAAATTGTTGCTATTATAATAATGCTATAATTATTATAACAATAATATATTAATATAGTCATTCTATATTATTATTATCACTTAATAATAAGGAAAATCCTCTGATCAAGCTGCTCCTGGGGATAGCAAATGAGAGAAATCTCTGGCAAGCATGACAGCTTTGGGAGGAAGGGAAGAAAGTGGTTTAAAGGATAACAGAATTAGTATTAACATTTAAAAAATAATTAATGTCCACATAGAAACCATCTCTTCTCCTGTGTTTATTATTCTTTTGTGACCACATATTGACTGTTGGCAGAATGTTTATGCTTTGGGTTTCATTGGTCAAGGTTATCCTTGATGTTCTTTTCAGAGAGATTTCATCTGGCATAAATGCTAGGTAGTCCCTAAAAGCTGAAACATACTTTGACTACCTATCTAAACACGTCTTTTGGTCAGAAAACTTCATGAGCTAAGAAGTTAAATGAAGAACTAAGAAAACATGAACAATTGTGACTGTCGTTAATATATGAAGAGCCTCTTCAAAGTGGATATAAAAAGATTAACATCCTCATAGAAAAAAAAGGACAAATGAGGAATAGTAATGACTAATTTTAAAAATTGTAGAAAAATGTTCATTCATTAGTAATTAAATGTATGTTTTTTCAGTTATTTTTTTAATCTTGGAAAATTTTAAATATACATGTTATTAAGAGGGTAGAATAATGAACACCATGTACCCGTCTTGCACCTTCAACAGTGATCAACTCATGACCACTCTTGCTTCATTTCTACCTCCATCCACTATCCAGAATATTTTGAAGCAAATATCAGTCATTGATTTATTTCATCCATATACACAAAGAAATGGGTTTTAAAACAATGAGGATATTGGTGAAGTGGCAAATATTAAAAATAATGATAATGCACAGTGTTGGAGTGGCTGCAGTGAAATGGACATTTTATTATGCTTCTGGTGGGAGTATCAATTGGTGTAAGTTTTCTGGAAGGCAGTTTGGCACAGAGTATGACAAAAACTTAAAAATGTGCATTCCCTTTTGTCTAATGATTCTACTTATGGGAATTTACCTTAAGGAAATAATAGCTATGTGCACATATGTTTATCTTCAAGGATGTTCATTCAAATGTTATTTATGATAAAAAATTAAAAAGGATCTAAGGTCCAACATCAGAAAAATGCATAAATTATGAACCATCCAGATAAAGAACTACCAGTCATTACAAAATATGTCGAAGACCAATACTAAATTAGAAAACATTTGTAATATATCAAGTAAAAAAAAAGTTTATAAAGCTATGTAACATATGATTCAAATTTTGTTAAAAAGTTATGGATATTTATAAGAAAAAGATTAAAAGGAAGTATAGCAAGATGGTAACATGGCTGTATCGGTGATTTTTATTTTATTCTTTTTTTTTAATTTCAGTAATTTTTTTGCTTTCAGTTTACTTACTCTTTACATAAAATTTTATTAAAGAGGTGTCACATTAATATTTTATTCTTTATATATACTTTGTTGCAGTGTTTTACAATGGATGTGCATTGCTTTTCTAATCAGGAAGAATCATCATAATTTAAAATACAGGATATTGGTGTTGGTGGCAACGCTGTGTAGTATGGTTTGCCCTGCAGTTCTGTACTGCTCTAGGAATGGCCCTGCTAACCAAAATAACATGTTGGGGAAGAGAATTTTCTTGGTGTTGTTAAGAATGTTCTAGGCAGAAAGAGGCAGGGCAGCAAGGAAGACAGCTGGAAGTCTACTGCCCTTGTCCAGACACACGAGGGTGGGGGTCTCCTCCAGGCACAGACAATAAGTCGGCTCTTCTCCCAGCTGCCTGTTTTTCTCTGTTCTAGATCTAGTTCTGGGGAGAAGACTCTAGAAGATCAGGTCAGAGTTGCATGCTAGCCCCAAACCCCTATTGTTCTGTTGGTCTCTAACTTGAGATAGAGTTTGGGCAAGCTTGGGCTTAAGTGAGAAGGAAGAGGGCTGGCTAGCAAGCTGTCTTCTTCTCTGGAATATCCCTCACCCCGTTGAAAAGTTTGAGACACATTTTGTGCCCAAAGGTGACTGCAACAACAAAAGCGTTTCACTGGCTTGACTCTGCACCAAATGGCCTTTCCTACACCAGGCTCTTGTCCTCCATCTGCTCTTCTGGTTGAGTTCTTAACCCTCTTTAATCCTTTTCTTCCTTCACCTGCCCTGGCTATAGTGGCATTCCAGGCGGGAATAGTTCTCACCTTCCATACAAGCAGAACTAGTCTTTGAATTTCCCCTGGGGTGGATATGGCCCCAGAGATGCCTCCCCAACAAGGCTGCCTTGCTGGAATAGCCAGCATGGAGCAGCCTAAATATGTGAGCTCAGGAGCCGAAGCATGTCCTCTGAATCACAGCATTCCTGGGGGACAGGTGTGCAGAGAGTTGAGAATGGGTGCCTATAGTGCTCTCCTGGGTGTACCCAGGCACTCATGAGCACATCACGTTTCCTCTATCTCCTGCTGGGGGAATTTCTATATCCTCCTTGTCCTCTTCTGACCCTCTCTGAGAAGCCTGAGTGGACAGAGGGTCCACTCTACCTGGAGGCTGGAAGAAGAGCTCTTCATGTGCTGGGAATTCTTTGGGGAGCTTGGATGGCCATCCTGACCTCATGCCATAACATGGCTTAGTTGGACATACGCTATAGATTTATTCATGTTCCTTTATAATCCTGGGATCCCAAAACATCTTAAGTTCCTTATTCGTGTCTTTTTAACAGTGATATTAAGGCATAATTCACATATCATTTAATTCACTGTTTTTTAGTGTATTCACAGAGTTGCGCAGTCATTATTATCCATTCTGTCACCCCAAATAGAAACCCTGTACCTATTAGTATTATTTCTGTATTTTACTCCCAGATTCCTCTACCCTAGCCCTAGGCAACCACTAATCTATTCTCCGTCTCTATGGATTTGCCTATCTTAGACATTTCCTATAAATGGAATCATACAATATGTGGTCTTTTGTGACTTGTTTCCCTCACACAGCATGTTTTCGAGTTTCATCCATGGTGTAGCATGTATCAGTACTTCGTTTCTTTTTACAGTTGAATAATATTCCATTGTGTGGATAGACCCCGTTTTGTTTATCCATTTATCCGTTGATGGACACCAAGGTTGTTTCTACTTTTTGGATATTGTGAATAATGCCTCTATAAACATTCATGTACAAGTTTTTGTGTGGACACTGTTTTCATTTCCCTTGGGTGTATATATTACCTAGGAGTGGAATGACTGGTAACTCTGTGTTTCACTGAGGAACTGCCAGACTGTTTTCCAGAGTGGCCATACCATTCTACCAGTAGCGTGTGAGGGTTCCAATTTTTTTATATCCTCAGGACCTTTGTTATTATCTGATTTTTTTATTATAGTCACCCTAGAGGGTATGAAGCAGTATCTCATTGTGGTTCGGATTTGCATTTCCCTTATCATTAATGATATCAAGTATATTTTCATGTGCTTATTGACCATTTATATATATTTTTTGAGAAATGTCTATTCAGATCTTTTCCCACTTTTAAAATAGGTTATTTACCTTTTTATTATTGAGGTGTAGGAATTCTTTATATATTCTAGATATAAGTCCCTTGTCACCTGGGTCCCCAACCCCCGGGCCACAGATCAGCACTTGTGTGTGGCCTGTTAGGACATGGGTCTCATAACAGGAGGTGAGTGCCTGGCAAGCAAGCAAAGCTTCATCTGTATTTGTAGCCACTCTCCAGTGCTAGCATCACAGCCTCAGCTCCATCTCAGATCAGGCATTAGATTCTCATAGGAGCACCGGTCCCTGGTGCCGAAAAAGTTGGGGACTGCTGCTTTATCAGATATATGATATATAAAAATTTTCTTTTCTGTGCATTGTCTTTTCAGCTTCTTGATGGTGTCCTTTAAAGCACAAGTTTTTAATTTTGATGATATCCCTTACTAATTTTTTCCAGTTTTATTGAGATATAATTACATAATTGTATTAGTTTTAGGTGTACCACATGATGATTTGACATATGCCTTACTCATTTTTATTGTGGACAAAATAGGCAGAAATGATGAAGAGCAGGTGTGTAGCCAAGTTCAAACTGCTTCTGCTCAGCAACAATGCATTAGCTTGCATGCAGCCATCATGTGTTCCATGTTTGATAAAACCCCAAAATGATGACAGAAAAATGGGGGAGGATGCCACAGATTAAGTCTATAGAAACAGTCTGAATTCAACAAAACAGGTTTGGCATAGTCATACAGAGAGTGATCCTCAATGTCAGGGACATTGTGGATGTGGGTGGGAAACCCTCGCATCATGGGTGCAATCTCTCGAAGCTGTGACTGGCTGTTTGGGGGACGCACTTTGCCCCACGTCTGTTTGAATCTGTGACTGCATTATCTTATGCCTGGATTTGTGTGGAATAGCTTCGAAGTATATGTCAGATGGCCCAGAATGAGCTGAGGTGAGATACAAAAGAGTGGCCTCACTAGGAGGAGACCCTGAGCCTTTCTTCCCGTTGATCTCAGGTGCTAATTTTTGGGGCAAAACACTAGATGGAAAGGGAAAGCCCTCCTTTACACTTCGAAATTCAGGAGCAGAAATCCCAGACCAGGTCCCATATGAGCCCTGAGGGAACTGTAGAATTCTGATTGGCACCTTCCAGAAATCTCTCTCAAAACTGAAAGCAGCTTTTGCTGACATCTGGTCCTTCTGGGACGCTGATATTTTTATTTATAAAATGACACTCATCCCCGAATAGATTTCTTATTTTTAACAGGCTTGCTCCCTTTGAGGGAAGCCTGAGGCTCCCAGCTTTGCTCACTGGCATCTCTGTGTAATTCTGCAAAGACAAGAAGGTCCCTGGCCTGTGCCGGAGGAGAGAGGAGGGACACTTGCCAGCCAGGAAGTCCAACAGCTCTGTCCTTACATCCAGAGTCCGAATTCTGCACTTCATGCCTCTCCTCCAGTTACCAACCTCAGTCCTGGAAAGAAAACTTTCAGTTAACAGCAGTTACCCTCTGGACTAATTCCCCTGTGAATTATTCAAGGAGAGCACATAAAAAAGGTGCCTCTGAACACCTTGATCCTCTCTTCTCCTCTGCCTTTATCCATCCTGTCTCTCTTCTCAGCTGAAGTCTCCCTGTGTCTTGTCTTGCAGCTGCCCAACATGTTTGGTGACCTTCGGTCCACATTTATAGCCTTGATGATTGGATCCTATGCCTCCTCAGCAGTCACTTTCCCAGGAATCAAGGTGAGGTTGTGGCTAGCCGGTTTACAGCACATTTATTTCGTACTAGTGTATGAACAGAGGCCTCTGCCAAGGCTTCTTCAACCGTCTCTGAAGACGGAAGTCATTGTGGGTGCCAAGGCTGGCCCCTCCCCACCACCCACACCTGGGAGGATGCACCTGGACACCATGGGTGTAAGAAAAGAAACCCACTGGGCTGTGGGGGATGAAAATTCAAGCATATCACTACAGAGTGTTACTGTAAGCTGCCTTTGCATTTTTGGACTGGGGTAGAGAAAGGGGGTGGGTCAGTTTGTCCCCCATTTTGAGTTCAACTCCAGTATCCCCACCCCCAGGTCTATTGTCATTGGGCTGTTACTCCCCATTAGCCAAAGTGCTGCTCTCAGCCAAGTTGGTTCAGCTGTTTCCCTCCTAGGCGGGATTCTGAGCCCATGAAAGTCACACAGGGTCAGGATGAAGCAAACACCTCACAGTCTATCAGCTCCAGTTCCTACTCCAAATCCTGTTGCTCCTGCCAGAGCTTCAGAAGGGGCTTCTCCTTCCTCTGGCAACAGCACCAAGTAAAATCCCCTTTCCTGAAGTGTATAGTGGGGAGGCCATAGATGAGGAGAAGGAGTCACAGATATGGGCTGGTCACCTGGGAATCAGGTGCTTGGAGGGTGTAGGGCCAGGCATCATGTAGACTTTTAGGATTGTCATACTCCCGAAATACAGAGAAGCCTACATGCGCCTCCTCCTCCTATCTCAGTGCCTAGGTGCTAGTCCCCTTCCTGGGGAGCTGCTGACCAAGTACTCTGGGAACTCTTATGCTGGACATAAATGGTAATAATGACAATAATGGCTAATTTGCTCTTACTCAGCAGGCTTCCCCCCACCCTGCCTCTCAGCACTTTACCAGGATTATACCTGCTTAACCCCCACCAGAACACCAGGAGGGCACGTGCCAGTGTTACACCCATTTCACAGAGCAGCAAAGTGAGACAGTTATCAGTTCATTCTTCGAGTATTTTTTGGTATCTTATATGTGTGCTCTTTAAGGCACTGGAAAAACATCAGTGGACAAAGCTAGCAGGTTTCTTTTCTCAGGGATTAGACTAACAATGGACAACTAAATGAATCAAGACACCAATATTCTCAGCCAGGGCTATTCACTACGAACCTGTGATATGACAGTGATGGGGCTGGTCAGGGAAAGCCTCTCCAAGCAAGTGACATCTGGTTCAAGATTGAGGCACAGGGGGTTGATGACATTCCAGAGTGAGTTGGGCTAATTGGGATGCAAGTGTCTGATGACCAAACACCCACGCCGACAGGGCTGTACAGGGAGAGCAAGGCTGCCAGAGTCTCCCTGCCTGCTGCCCACCCTGGCTTTCCTGTGCTAACTCCACCCTCGGCCCTGGCCCTACCCCTTGTGCCTTTCAGGTCATCTACGACTTTGGTGCCTCCTTCATCATCATCCTCGTGGTCTGGGCTGGCTGCTCTGGGCTGGTTTTCCTCAACTGCTTCTTTAACTGGCCTCTGGAGCCCTTCCCGGGGCCAGAGGACATGGACTACTCGTAAGTGGACATGCTGTCTGTCCTTGCCCCCACCCTAGCCAGGGCCCTGGGAGATGCTGACAGACACTCCTGTGGCCTCCAGGGTGAAGATAAAGTTCAGCTGGCTGGGCTTTGACCACAAAATCACAGGGAAGCAGTTCTACAAGCAGGTGACTACAGTGGGGCGCCGCCTCAGCGTGGGCAGCTCCATGAGGAGCACCAAGGAGCAGGCGGTGCTGCAGGAGGGCCACAAGCTGTGCCTGTCCACCGTCGACCTGGAGGTGAAGTGCCAACCAGATGCTGCAGGTACCCACCTTGAAGCCCTCACTTTCCATGCCTGCCTGAGATGTCACCCACATCCCTGAGATGAGGAGAAGGTAGCCAATCCATATCTGGAAGCTTGAGCCCCAGCCCTGGCTGAGGGCTCTGTGGGTATCATCTCCTTAATTCTCACTTTATTTCAAAAGGGCAGGCAGCACCTTTCACCCTGGTTTACAGATGAGCACACTAAGGCTCAGAGAGGGTGAGGGATTCACTAACTTGTTTTGCACAGCTGGATGACCTAAACTCCAGCACCTACACCTTTAACTTCGCCTGGGCCCATCCTTGCATCCAGCATGGAGTGATTTGGTCAGCAAATCAGCCTTCCCTCTCCACACACTGGGCCCTGGATGGCAGTTAGGCTGTGGGCTGAGGTGGTACTGGCCTTGGTTCTCCCTGAGCATCTGTGGCCTTCTCCCCACAGCGACCCCCTCCTTCATGCACAGCGTATTCAGCCCCATCCTGTTGCTCAGCCTCATCACCATGTGTGTCACGCAGCTGCGACTCATCTTCTATATGGGAGCCATGAACAACATCCTCAAGTTCCTGGTCAGCGGTGACCAGGACGTAGGTAGGTGGTCCCTGGACCTTGGTGCACAGCCCCACAGGAGGGCACCCCCAAGTGGTGGTCACTCCTTCCGCCTGAGATCGAGTGCCTGCACAGATGTCTGGAAGATGTTAGGCTGGGCCAGAGCAACAGGGCTGTCAAATGACAGAGTCCAAGGGACTGATTTCTAGTCAGAACTTTTTCATCATTGCCAGCCCCAACTGTTCTTTCATGTCCCCGTTAGAGTTTCCCGGTTTAGGAGGGAGGGGCAGACTAAAATAGCTACATGTATTTGGGGCATGAAGTGTATATTTTTCATTGCCTGAGGGGGATGGTTGGCATGTGTTTATGAATCAAAATGTTACACAGAACAAAGTACTCCACCTGAGAACCTGTTGAAAGACAGCCAATTAGACCCGACACCAAGAATCCCCCTGGGAAACTACAGGGTTGGTGCATGGAGAGACTGGGTGCTGAGACAAGGAAGGGGGGGTTGGGGGCACCGGACCATTGTGGCTGGACACTTTGGGGCAGTTGGGCCTGTGCTGAAATCTGTGAAGCAAGGCCAGGCAGAGGCTTCCTTACGTATGTAATCCAGTCGAGACTTGTTGAGTCTGGTAAACAAAACTGATAACCCACACGCCACTTTCCCAAAACAGCACAGAAGGTCTTTAGCAGATTAGAGGTTTTGATTCTACAAAGAAAGTCAGTACTTCCCCAGGGCCTGAGCTGAGTCAGCTTTAGTCATCCCTAAACAGGACAAACACATTTGGTAAATCCTTTTTATTAGCAGTCTCATTAGTGTGCAACTTTTTTTTTGTTTAATTGTTTTCCCCTAGGGATTATAAGGAATCAAATACAGTTTGTAAAGGGGATGAGAAATCCAGCCTTAACTAAAGGGAAAGATGACAAAGGGACCCAGACAACACTGGTTCCACTGTGAAAATGGGCGTCCTGTGGAGAAACATTATCATGTGCCTTGCAAAATTTCATAATGATTGCTGACAGAGTAAAGGCCCTAAGAGCACCCTACAGGAAAAAGTAACCTATTTAGCTTTATTGAGTCCAGTGATGTTCCCCCAAATTTCTACTACAGAAAAACTTTTATTATGTAATACTCATTAAAATCTTTGGACCGAACTTTGAGGAAACTGATCTATCAAGTCTAAACACTCTCTATTCTAAACTCTCAGCCCCAGAGAGATGGTGGCCCTGAAGTGTGCAGAGAAGGGTCCTCACTGGCCCTTGGAAGGCAAATCTCTCTGCTGCTGAGTCATGGCCTTTTACTTGAGTTGTCTGAGAAATCTTTTGCTGCCCAAGAGGAATTTTTTTCCAATTGTTTCCCACATTCAAAAAGTCAGTGTCAAGAAGTAGAGGAAATTGGGCCAGTAAATTCAATCTGCAACTGATAGGACACTGGTTTTTCCCCATCCTGCTCCTGTGAGCTGTTTTACATGACATCCACAGTCCCAGCTCTGCCCAGAGGGGTGGCTTCAGGGTCGGGGAGTGGTGGGGTGGACAGGAGACTAGCTGTGGCTGTCTCGGAGAGACCCAGGTGTCAGATGCCTGACTAGGGGTTGGAGTGGGTTGTTTGGCCTCTCTTGCTCTCGGAGTACAACTTTAACAGAGCAGTGTTCCTGAGGGGCCACATGACAGTGAGTTCTGCCAGGTCTTTTGCACCCACACTACTTCTCCATCGCAGTCCTTGGCAAGCCACAGGCCTGATTTACCAGCCTGCCTGTGACGAGGCACCGGCTGCACATGACTGAGGCCCTAGCAGACAGGAAAATGTCAGCAGGCGCCTGTATTGGACCCTTCCTGCCTTCTCTCCCAGAAGTCTGGCTCAAGCTCAGCTGCACATGGGTGCTCTGAGAGTCAGGTCTGGATGGGAAATGGCATGTGTGCTAGGTCTAGAGCTAGTCCGCCTCCTTGCCCCATCTTCCTATAACAACCTTCGAGATTTCTGCTGCTAACCTCACTCTCTTCTGCTTTTTCACTTTGCTTCCTTGATGCAGTGATGGCTACTGGTAAGCAGTGGGGATTATTGGGGAACATTGCAACATCCCCTCCCAGCCAGTCTCTGTTCAACCAAGAAATGCCTTGCCTTGAATTCAGACATCCCTTTGGGACAGAGCTGTAGGTGGAGGTGGGGCAGTCAACTTTCAGTTTCTATTTACCCAAAAATCCCATCTTAATTTTAAGGTTCTGTGAAGATTGAAGCCTTTACGTCAGAGCCCCTGTGAGTGGTGCCTTCCTGGTATATTTCTAGAGGCAGAAATATACTTCCTGGTATATTTCTAATGTCCAGTATTACACAAAACCTCAGTCCCAAGCATTGGGGATTTTATAGAGATTTCGTGGAGCTTCTGGTGGAGGCCATTGTGACATACTGGATTTCGATAGCTGTTTCTTGGAAATGAGCAAGGCATTTGGGGAAGGAAATAGGATGCCTACCCCTTGTTCCAGCTTTGATTTCAGAGGTTAAGGTCTCTGGGCTCCCTTCAAGACCCACAGTGACAGAGGGGGTCTGAGGAAGACCCCAGAAGGGCCCATTGGGTCTCAGACTTTGTCTGGCACTGCCCCAGGCCTCTGCCAGGAGCCCCCCATGACACAGCCCATCTTCCTCACCAGTTAGCCTCTACACCTCCATCTTCGGTGTGCTCCAGCTTCTCTGCCTGCTGACAGCGCCTGTCATTGGCTACATCATGGACTGGAAGCTGAAGGAGTGTGAAGATACCTCTGAGGAACCCGAGGAAAAAGACACCAACCAGTGCGTAGGCAGGGCCTGTGCCCTGGCCCCCAGCCCACGATTCAGATGTTAGGCAGGTACAGGGTGGGTGGGTTAGGTTTAAAAGTCAACAAGAGAGGCCAGAGAGGGTTGTGCTCAAGGCTGCTCTCCCAAAGGCTCTAAGACACTTGCTCCCTCAGCTGAGCGTACATTTTCGTCTGTCACTTCTTTATTTGGTAGGCTGAAGCTTGGGAAGCACTGGGTTAGATGAAAGAAGGGGGGAACTGGAGAAAGGTCTTTGCAGACACTTGATATCAAACCATTCTGCTTTTAACACTGCACTCAAAAGCACAGTGGGTGAAAGATCTTAAAGCAGTGCTGCTTGCCTACAAGGCTGACTCCACTGGGTGAGAGTAGTAAGTTGTTATAACCGTAATTGGTGTTAATAAGTTTGTTCATGATTGTGAGCATTAAACAAGGTACTGGAGCCCTACTTTATGTAAAGACTGGGGTCTAAGATCAGAGGATGAGTTCAGTGCTGTCTTCTGTGACTCCACCTTAGTATAATAAGCTACTATTTATTGTACCAGGCCCTGTGCCAAGCACTTAAGTCTCATAACACCTCAATGAGGTATACTAGTGTGATACCCATTTCACAGATGTGGGAACTGAAGCTAGGAGTTTGAGTAGCTTTCCTGAGGTCACATGGTTAGGAAGTGGTGGATTTGGGACTCCCTACACATTTCCCAGCACTTGGCATTCATTCTTGGATGTCATACAGTTGTCCATGGGGTATCTGTGTGGGTGGTGAGACTAGAAACAGCAATAGTGAATTCACAAGAAAATAATTATGGAGAATGCTTTGTTATCTAGGTCAGGTCCTACAGCCAAGAGGTTGTTTGTGCCCATTCCAGTTCCATCTGCTGCATATTTGTTTCTCCTTCACCCCTTCCTGCCCCCCCCAAGGGAATATCCACTCACTCCCTTATTTGGCTTATTATCTGCCTTATCTTCAGCTCCCTGCAGGATTTGGGTGAAGTTGAAACCAATGATGAAGTGAGGCTTTGCCACATCCTAACTTGGGCACACTCTACTCCTTCCCTTCCCATCATTTAAGCTTAGTCTTCGCTGAAGCAGTGCCATTTGTTGATGACCATCTCATATCTGACCTCTTCACTGAGGTTCACTCTCAACGCTCAGTTGAGGGGATGCAGTGGGTGCATCCCTAGTGCTGGTCTAGCCCCGACAGTTCCTAAAACGTGTCTGGGTGGTCTCTGAGTCTCAAGTTGTCCACAAGCTATGACTTCTAGGGTCTGACTTCCTAGTTGATCCCATCTTCCTCCAGGAAGCTCCCAGCTCCAGGGTGTGCTTTGTATTTCCACAGAGGTGAGAAGAAGAAGAAACGGGACCGGCAGATCCAGAAGGTCACCAACGCCATGCGGGCTTTCGCCTTCACAAATCTGCTGCTCGTGGGCTTTGGGGTGACCTGCCTCATCCCAAACCTGCCTCTGCAGGTGGGTGTGGGGAGAGGGAGCTGCCAGGTGGGGTAGGGGACAATGAGACTGAAAGGTGCATGGTGTGTTATGAAAGCCATCAACAAAGGGAATGGTGACTTTTCATTTATTTAATTCAACCAGCCAACTAACCAGCCCACTGTTAATTACACTGGGCCTCTTACCTGCCAGGCTCTGCTCAATGCCAGGAGTAAGCTGTAAATGACACTTGGATTACCTTAACCAGAAGACATTTCTTTATGAAGACATATTGTTCCTCTTGACCTTTTGTGCATTTGCATACCGCAAATACCACCATCATACTATTTTCCAGAACTGTGTTGGGTAGTTGTGTGTGGCTCCTTATTTTGCATTGCTTAAGTAGCAGAAATCTGGTGTCCAAAGAGGTGCGCTAATCTGTGGTGTTGGTGGGAGCATTTGTTTCTCAGATATTAGAGTGCCTACAGGGTCACTACGTTGTAGAGAGTGGAAAAAGATTGTGATGATCATTTGGCATCTGGGATCAAAAGCTTAATTCCATTCCACAAGATTTCTGATGCTTTTGAAATCTGACTTTTGGCAGAGATTGCAAGTGAGGTAGATTTTGTCACTTGCTGACTCCACCCTTACATTCATGAAAGTGTTCTAGCCCCGACCCCTAAGTTTATGAACTTTGAAGGTGTGTGAGGGATGGCATTGCTTCCAGTGGGTGTAGCCCAAGGCCAAATGATAACTTGGGCCAGGTTCAAGAGAAAAGCAAGAGTCTTTTCCTTTTTACAAGTGGCCACGTGTTGAAGTCTGTTGAATACCCAGATGTGTACCACCCACAGGCACTATCACTCATATGTGCTGACACTGTGCGTGCAGACCAGAATAAACCAATGGAAATTTGTACCAGTTCCAGGTGGGAGTGTTATTACCTCCCCAGTGCCCTCTCAGCCTCCTGGTGACTGCCCCCTCTGCAAGACTAATAGACCCTTGCCCTGACCACCTTGTCTAATCGAGGGGTAATGCTTAGTACAGACGGTCATCCACTTTTTTTTTTTTTTTGAGTTCTCATTGAAAGAAAAGTTATGAAAATGTGACAAGGTATTTGAAGTGGAAAGGGGGAGCCTGTCCAAGTATGTGCCTGTACATTCTGGAGCAGCCCTCTTTCAACACTGCAGAAAGTGGCCCCTGCCCCCTCCACCACCTACATTCCTGGGAATAGGTCTTGGCTGCTGAGCAGGGTGGCAGAGCTGGGTATGAGTAACAAACAAAGGATCCTGGTGACAAAGTGAACAGCTCTTGTGCCTCTCAAATTATTAACAAGTGCTTCTCAGGGCTTGTAAGTCTGCCTGCAGCGGCCTTCTTAGGAAGCAAAACTTTTCCTAGGGAGGGGACAGTCAGGGCCCGGGTGATTAGTGATCTCCCTAGTGCTGCCAATACATATTTAACAACAGACTTTTAAGTTGGGCTGGGGGTGCCCTGATTTTTAGCATTTGCCAAGTTTTGTGGTGTAAATGCTCTCATTGCGGTTAATTTCAATCAAGATGATATCACTGACTAGAGTTGGAAATAGAATCACTGTAACACATCATTGCATGGTAATTTCGCCATATGTATATACAATAGCCATAAAAAAACCTTAAGAACACAGATAATAGTAAAACATAGAAAAATAATTAGGAAGTGATAAGTTTTGAATATTCATTACCTCTTTTAAAAAATATAATTTGTATAATTGTAAGTTCATAAAATTTAAGTTTTAGTGATGACTGTTTAACAACTGGCTCGCAAAATTCCTGAAAATTCAGTAATTGGCTCTGGAGAGCTAATATAAGCCAGTGCTCCCATTGCTCAGGATCCCAGGAACTGCAGGGTGGGAGGACAAGGTGAGGGTCTTCACAGTCTTCTGCTCACACTCTGCTCTCCCTCCCTTAGATCCTCTCCTTCATCCTGCACACAGTTGTGAGAGGATTCATCCACTCTGCCGTTGGGGGCCTGTATGCCGCTGTGTAAGTCCTGGGAGCTGCAGGTGGCCTAGTGATGGAGGTCGAGGGAATGACTTGAGGGAGGAGGTTCGTGATGGGACTGAGGTCCTGAGGGGAGCCAGTCTGCCCTCTCAGGGTTCATCTTCTTGCATCAAGGGACAGGTAGCAGGGCTCCAGTTGAATGTGTCAGGGGAAGGCCATACTTGGCAGGAGGTGGGTCAGTAGATAGACTGTTGGGTGCCCACAGGTCTTGGCATTTAACATGAAGTCAGGTCTCCCAACCAGAGTCAGTGCCCGTGCGCAGCTCATTATTGCCTCGGGGGGCTACCGCTCAGCTGAGTGCTGCACTGCCTCTGGTTGCTCATGGAAAGATCAGGGGTGGGTTCTGGCTGCCCAGAGCTAAATGTTGATGTTCAAATGGCCCTCAGCAGGGGAGAAGATATGGATATCTGAGCCCAGGATGTGTCAGACAGTTCTCACTCAGAATCTCACACAGCCTGGTTCTACCCACAGCTGTCTCAGGCCTTGGCTAAAATGAAACCAGCCTCCTTTTCCAATTGTCCACCCTTACATGAGGAACCACAGTGTTCTTCCTCCTTGGGCCAAGACTTGGATCAAAACCTGCAACCCAAAAACCATCCTCTGTATCTGTGACCAAAGACCAGCTTGTTTCCCGCTAGGAGCCCCTTCCCACCTCTGGGGTCCTAAAGCCTGATATTTTCTAAGATGTTTTCAGAAATCTCTCCCCATCCGAATCGCATCATATGGGGGTCATTCTAGGTCTGCACGTCTCCCCCACCCCCCATCCCCAGGCCTGGAGGAAGTTGCGCTGCCCTGGCAGGGTCTGAGGGAGCCATATGAGAGCTGCAATGTTACGTTTCCTTGATTACACAATGCTCCCTTGGATGAGGGCACAGCAGAGCCAGGCCCAGCCTCCAACCTGCTTCCTGGGCCTGCTTCCCAGACTGCAGACTCCTGCTGGCACCCACTTCACTCAGCTTGGCCAGACATCCACAGGTCTGGGGCACAATCTGAGTGGAGTGGGATCCTCCCCAGAGTCTGGGGCCTCAGGATGGTCCAAAAGAGAAATTCACTTTGCAGAACTGCTCAGCAGATAGTAATCTGAAGGCAAGCACCCTGCCCTTCTCTGAAGCTGTCCCTGCCTCTTCTCTGGTGCCAAAGGTGTAGCCTGGGGCAAGGAACATTTGGAAAGCCTGACTGAGAGTGGCACTTATAGTGACAGGTCCTCTATTGTCTCGGCAGGTATCCCTCCACCCAGTTTGGCAGCCTCACAGGACTGCAGTCTCTGATCAGTGCACTCTTCGCTCTCCTGCAGCAGCCCCTGTTTCTGGCCATGATGGGTCCCCTCCAAGGAGACCCTCTGTGGGTAAGAAGGGCCAGGGGGCAGTGGGTTATGGACATCTGCCCTAGTCTGTTAACTGAGAGCTGGAAGGCACTGCTCTGGGGCTTCCAGAGCCCCGAGGAGAGGCTATTTGAGAACTTGGGTTAAGAACAGTTCAGCATCCCCTTCTCTTATGAATGGTGGCTAGGCAGGAGGTGAAAAGTGTCCTTTCTAGACCTGATTTTGGGATGAATAGACCCTACTTGCTCTCCCTGCCCCACCCCTGGAGATTCAGATCAGTAGGTCTGAGGTAGGGGTGGGGGGAGGGCAGGCTCCGAGGGCTGCTGGGTGGCCTGCAGACAACTGGGGAATTCTGCTGGAATGTGGCCCTCCAGCCTCTTGAACATTCCAGTTTCAGTTTTTCCTCTCCTTCCTGTGACCTTCTTCCCTTTTCTAAGCCTGAGTGCTAGGAAGAGTCTTGAGCTGGACTCTGCAAAAGACCATAGCCCCCACCTGGTCCCCCTGCCCCACGTGATGCCAACTCTCATCCCTGCCACCCCAGGTGAATGTGGGACTGCTTGGCCTGAGCATGCTGGGGTTCTGCCTTCCCCTCTACCTCATCTGCTACCGGCGCCAGCTGGAGAGGCAGCTGCAGCAGAAGAGGGAAGATGACAAGCTTTTCCTCAAGCTCAACGGCTCATCCAACCGGGAGGCTTCCGTGTAGTGCCCACACCTCAGAACTGTGGCCTCCTGCCTTTGCTTCAATGATTCACCAGTGTCCTCCCTACCCCAGAGGACCTCCACGCACTCCCAGGAACCTCTCCACTTTGTTGGAGTCCATGCTCTCTCCTAGGACCTTGGTCCTGCCCTGGTCCTGGAGCTCAGCTGTGGAAGGACGGGAGAGGGCCTGGATGTACAATTCTCCTACTGCTGGAAGCAGGGGCTGCCTTGGGCTTTGCTCTGCAACTTTTGAGGGTTCCTGGAGCCTTGAGGCTCCATGATGCCTGTGGGAGGAGCTAGGAAGACCTCCAGCAGGCAGGCTCTCTCCCTTAAGTATCTGGGATTCTGCCTCTTGCCAAAACAGGGGGGTATACCATCCACTGCCCCTCGGCTGCATGCCCACCAACCACACCTGCCTGAGGTCAAAGGCTTGCACTGCCTGCAACCCCTTGCCTGGCCCTTCATCTCCTCCCCTGGCCAGTCTGAGGCTGCCTGAGGAAGGAAAGACCCGCTTCCTGTTGTTGGTGCTAAATCCTTTGTAATTCCAGTCCCTTGTGGCCTGTCCATGGCCTGTCCTCCCATTAGAGGCCTGTGGAAAAGCCCCTTGGCTTAAAGCCTGGGGAGGGGATGGAGGGCTGTTTGCTCACACCAGGCTCAGAAGCCATGGACAAAGCTAATCAGCTGTCACCTCCTCCCTCAGGGCCTAAGCGGACAGCATGTTTTCACTGCCACCCTTCATCCAGTCTGTGACCTGAAGAGAATTAAAGGGGCACCAACAGAATACCCCACACAAACACACACATGACAGATGAGGGTATGGGTGACAGACATGGAAGTCCAGGCCTGAGCCAGGTGATAGATATGTGAGGGGCCTAGTGTATACGTGTGGGTGTGTATATGTGATATGTGTGAGAGAGATGTGTGGGGTAGTAGTAGGATGTGGGCTCTGGGTATCTGTTCTCCCAGAGCTGCCCAGCAGCCACCCAGGACCTGGAGCCAGCCTGGCTCGTTTGGGAGCTTGTCTGAGGTTGCGGTGCCACAGCGCGCCCTGCCGGCAGACTTTTTTCAGGGCCCTGAAGACTGTTTACGTGGGGAAGGCCACCCTTCCTCTGCGAGGCCCGCCGGGTTTACCAGTCCACCCACCTAACTGCCCCTAGAAATGTGTCTGAGATTTCCCGGGAGCACTGAGATGGATGGGTGGATTTTCAGACTTATAGGTTTTTTTTTCTTTTAAGTTTTATCAGGCTCCTTTTTATAAAGCAATAAATTTCTTTTCCTCCTGGTAAGGGTTGTCCCTGCTGGCTTATCAGTTAAGGGCTACATGTGCCTGTTTTGAGCTTGAAGAGAAAACACAAGATTTTCTGTCTCTCACCAGCCAGTCGTACCCATCTTGGGGTGGGGCGGTAAGCCAGGAAAAGATCTTACACCCTCACCCTATCCCCAAACAAATTGGGCTTGTGTGACAGAAGTGTGGGCCACCCCCTCTTCTGTTGCTTCTCCCAGCCAAATAGGCTAATCCTGACCCCCTTATAACTCTGACTCAGATTTCTTGTCACTGGTCAACTATCCTGAGGGTTCCTCTTGAATTCAAGACAGGGTGACCCTAGGAGAGGCTCAGGTTCAGAGAGACAGAAATAATGTGGTGGGGGAATGGACAGAGGATGGGAAGGGGCAGACCCAGGCCCAAATTCAACTGCACCTTGAACACACATAACCTTCCAGGCTTCAGTCCACTCATATTAAAATATATATATTTGTGTAAAACATTTTTTAAAAAGGAGAGAGAATGAGATCAACATTTCCCAAACCATTCCTCAACACTAGTTCTGTGAGATATTAATGGTTATGCTAATTTCTAAAAAAAGTTTTGTCAAATTTAAGAATACTGAGTTAAAGTCAAGCATTTTTCTTTGTAGCAAGCACTTGCAGCAGTTTTTGGCACATTCGTGGACTTTGTGGCTCTCCAAGAAGGGGTGTGATATGCTGCAAAGAAGTGGTTTTAACCATCAGAGCCATCTTCCCAGGCCGATGACCACCCATACATAGCAGGAGCTCCTTGGTGCTTGTTAAACATCTCCAGGTCTTGCCTCTGACCTAGAGGGAATCTGGAGCCTATATGTTGCTAAGCCCCACTTGGTGATTCTGGTGCCCTACAAAGTTTGATACCCACTCACAGAGGAGCATGGTTTGGGGAATGTTGATTAGCAGGGGCCCTTCAAGCTGGGAAAACATATTATGGTTACAGACATGGCCTATGCTGTCCCCAGCAACCCCAGGCTCAGTCCGCAGCTGAAGTAGGAGCTGCTGCCTCTCCCTCCTACTCACCTGCAGGGTGTGAGCACTGTGTGGAAAGAAGCAGGCATTGAGAAAGAATGCAGGGTGGAAATCAGTCTAGGGCCGACAATGCATGGGGATTAGAGGCATGAAAATGGGAGCGGGGTACCAGATAGATCAGCTACCACCTGCACCCCCACCCCCTTGTCAGGAGCCAGTCATTCTGCTCTGACTGTACAGAGTTGATAGATTACATATTTTCCTATTATCATCTCTGAATTATGATAACAAATCTAAGAGTTAAATAGATACTATCATTTCTGTTTTACAGTTGGAAAACTCGAGGCCCAGGGAGGTGGGGTAATTTTCTCAAGATTAAAGCCAGGACCTGCATATGGGCCTTAACATCATTGGAGGAACGAAAAAAGCCCTCTAGACCAGGACATTCCTTTGGGAGATGCAGACCCGGGGGCCACTAGGCTTGGAGAGCAGGGAGTCAACAGCCTGAGGAAGGAAAGCAAATCTAGGCACCATTTTCTTGAAGCCAAAAGATTCCTTGGGGAATGGGATGATTACTCTGTAGAGTCATCTTGGCCCTGGAGGCTAATGGGTTCTTGGGGTGGAGAGGCAATTATCTGATCACCTCAACCTCTGAGAAGAGTGCCCTGGAATGGGAGAGGGACCACGGGCTGATAGAAGGCAGTGGGCACCAAGTGGCCATGACCCTCCATATTAGGTTTTGTCCTCCAGGCTCCCGATGGAAAGGAACAGGAAGTAATGCCTGGCCAGTGGTGTCAGAGTTGAGGAAGGGGGCTGAGCCAGTTTCAGAAGCATTGCCAGGAACCTCTCTCTAGTCTCCCTGGGCTCAGGTCTAGTTATTCCTTTGTTGGCTTCCTCCAGACCCTCCTGGCTTCTGCCTGCAGCTCCTGCTGCCTGAGCCTGTGCTAGAGAAGGTTCCAACTCTCCCATAGATAGGTTTGCAGGCTCTTGTGGGTGCCTTTCTGTTTTGCTCCATCTTCTTTCCCCTCTCGTACACAATTAAGCCTGGCCCAAAGAACTGCCCAAGCCCACCTCATCCTGGCCCTGAGCTGTGCAGTCTGAGGTGGGCCTCATATTGCCCTTGGCCCCAAGGACACTGAAAAAGGAGGACATCTAGTTTTCAGAATGTGTGTGCAGGACTGTCCCAGACATCAGCACATTTAGCCCAGTGGAATTTTTGATGCATCTGCATGTCAGCCTGTGTGAATTTGAGCAGATATGCAACTGGGCTGCATAATGGGAGGTGGAATTAGGCTTTGGGCATCCTATGGTGAGAGGCTCCTCTCAGACAGCTCTTGAGAAGTCTTCTCAACAAGATCAAGCTTTAGGGACATTTCAGCGATAGCTTTCTCCCTCTAAAGAATAATATGATGGGATCTTGTGGGCTCTTGGGGCAGTGAGGCATCTTATCTGTTCCAATTACCAGGGGTCCAACTCAAGGGTAGTAGCCCATTTTCCCCAGGGATTATAAGGATGAGGAGGAGCCCAGAAATCCCACGATGAGGGGGTTTTCCACAAGCTCCAGCTCTCTCCTGGGGAGGGGGGTCAGGATGAACAGGTGGGCTCTGTGAACTCGTTCCCCACCGTGTCCTGATTTACCCCAAGCCCTGGGGTGAGGACAGAGCTTCCTGAGTGTCATGAAGGAGAAGCAGCATCCTCCATTGGGTGGCCTGCCAGTATGGAGCCACTGCTTGTGTCCCTTGGTCTCTGCAGGCAACATGTCCACAGCTCTGAAGTTAGTCATTCTCAGCCTCCTAGGTAGATCTGAAATTATACTGGGCCCCTGGCATCTCCTGGTTCCTGATCCCTTTCTCCCAGAGTGAGATTCCATCTCCTTGTGCCAAGGGGCAGAGAAGTTAGAGGCCCCACTACATATACCACGTCAGTGACCTTAGGCAAGTCTTTAGCCTCAGTTTCCTCCAGTTGTAAAGTGAAGGTAATACCCTCACCGTGAAGCTCAGTGAACACAGGCATAATGCATTTGCATAGTAGTATACCTGGCATTAAATAGGCACTTAACAAGTGACAGCATTGTTTGTATGACCCTTGAGGAGTACAGATAGCACAGGGAACAAGGGCCACCGCTACCCTTCTACCCCCATCCACATGTCTAATAAGACACCGACTTTAGGCAGCTCTGACTGGAACAGACTTGTAGCCAAGTAAAAGAAGTGAGGTCTGTTTCTGCTGACTTTGCTCTCTCAGAATCCCTCTCTAAGCAAAAGCCTTAAGAAATTGTCCCCTTGTTCATTTTGTGTTTTACATTTTGGTTAGAGACTTGGCTGAAAAGCTTTTCAAGATAATCTCTCAAAAGTGGATATTTAGGCACTCTGACAGATTTATGTTGAGGAGGTGACTCAGATCATGGCCTGTAGGTAGTATCTCCATACCACTTCCTTGTAAAACTGTGGCTGTACCTGTGTGTGTGTGTGTGTGTGTGAGAGAGAGAGAGAGAGAGAGAGAGAGAGAGAGAGAGAGAGAGAGAGAGATGTATTCCACTCATGTCAGGTGTGAGTGTGTTTAGAGGAATGTGTAGGGGCTTATCTGTGTGCCTCTCTACCTGGATGGAAAGAGGGAGAGGGTCTTGCCTCACCAAATCCCTTTCTGTTGCAGGGTCTGTCCAAGGACCCAGCCCAGGACCTCAGAGTTGTGCCTGAAGAGTTAATCTGTTCCTTGTGTTAACCAGGGTCAGTACACTGTCATCGATGACCTTATAACTGACCCTGACTCTTCCTGCCCCTTTGCTGTTTCTAGCACCTGGCTTACTTCTTGGCACATAGTAAGCACTCAATAAATGTATGCTGAGAATGACAAGAACTGCTTTTCATGAGCTCCCGTGTCTCTCCCTAAGTCACACATCCCCTAACCCCTTGTCCCCTGCCCAGATTTCCTGACACTTGTCCAAAATGTGCTTCCTGGTCCCTACCCTTTGCTGTGTTGCATCTGCCATGGCCCAGCTTTGCTGGTTTGGCCTTTGTGCTACCATTTTAAGAGGTGGAAAAGGGATCAGGTAAGGGGCTTCCTGGGAGGAAAGACAAGGCTGCAGGTGAATTCTGGTTCTGGGGGAGGGAGCTCATATTTGCCCCTTTTCTTTTGTCCTAAGGCAGTGGTCACGGGCATGACTGCTCCTCCTACAGATTCTCCACCAAGCTAGCCACCCTCCCACCAGGGCCCCAGACAGTGGTAACAAGAGGGAGAGAGCAACTGTCCCTGCAGAGAAGCCCCCGGGAGAGCCGCATCACCAGGGAGGGGAGGGGCCGTCTGATTGAGGCCTGGCCTCTGACCCTGTTGGGGTAGAGGAGGCTTAAGACCCAGGAGAGGAATATGGATGGCTTTGGGGGAAGGATGAGCAGTGGCCCCCCACACAGTAGCCAGGGCAGAAAGATGCTAGATGGATGTCCTACTTGTCAGGACTGCAAATTCAAAAGCTGGGGCTCTGCCACTTCCTTTGTTGTTACTTTCATTTTCCTGTGTTTGATCGAGACAGCATAGAGACTATTTCTCTGATATAAGTAGAACCACAACATAAGCTCTGTGGTGCTACAGAGGCAGCTACACCTTGACCTCTGTGTGAGGGACACACAAAGGACTTGGTGGAAGCTGTGGGCCCTGGAGGCCACAGCCCCATCTCAGGGGATAGCCTTAAAACAGCTTCAACCAATTATGGCCATGTGGGAACTAGCCTAGTGTTGCCAGGTCTTCTGATTTTTTTTTTTCAAGAGAAGCTGAAAATCCTGAGTTTTATATAAACTAGGCCCTTTTACAAATTTTGGCTCAAAAAGTATTCTTTAAACATCACAGCCATTCAAATAGTTTTTAACCCTATGCAGGTCAAACACCATCAGAGGTAGGGAGAGAGAAGAGGAGGTAAAGTGCCTCCTCATCTCTTTGGGTGCCCAAAGTACCTGCTGTCTATTTCCTTGACTCCAGCAGATGTTATATTTGCCTTGCATTAGACGTGACCCTACATAAGTAGAACCTTTTTCTTTTTACCTGTGTCTCCCCTAGCTTGGTACATAATGAATGGTAAATCTGGCTTCTAGAGTGCCCCATAGTTCTTATTTAGGGACAAGGAATTGTCAGACAAAGCTCAAGGCAGAACCAGCTTCCCCTCATGGGCCTGAGTTTCTGCATATGGCTTGGAATGACCAACACGCTTCTCTGCCCAGTGGGATGAGCCAGGCATACAGGGTCACATGTTTGTCTGTTCTTTCATGTGGTGTCTGTCTTCCTACTAGAAAGAATGCTCCTTGAGAGATGGCACATGTTCTGCCTTGATCACCATGATGCCTCCAGTGCCTCAAACAGTGCCTGGCATGGCACAGCTGCTCCATAAATATTTGCAGGATGAAATTTTTAAAAAGAGAGAAATAAAACAAAAAGAGGCTGAAATGAACTAAGAAGCTGAGAGAAGAGTATGCTCTCACCAGTCAGGAAGGGACAAAACAGAAGATGGAAACAGTGAAACACAGTCTCCCCAAGATACCCAGAGATGGGTTACAGGTGTGGCTCTGACCAAGGCTGTAATGAGGGCCAGCAAGCCAGGAGAAACTGTGCAGGTGCCAGAACTTTGAGATGCACAGACACCAAGATGAAAGCTAGAGAGAGAGAGAGACCAGGACAGATCAGAGAGCAGACAGGAAAAGGAGACAGTTGCAAAAAGAAGATGAAAGAAACACAGGCAGTAGATGCGTTATACAGAGTAGAGTGACAAAGACTGAGGACAGGGATGAGGAGAGACGGAGTGGGCCATAGAGGAGAGACAGAGAAGTAAAGAGAGAGAGAGAAACGCAGAGGAACAGAGAGAGGAGAGAGAACAAAAGATTAAAGACAGAGAGATATAAACAGAAAGAGAGATACAGAGAGACAGAGAGGTGAGATAAAGAGATAAAGGGGAGACAGAAAGACAGAGATAGTGAGAGAGCTAGAGAGGGAGCTAGGGAGATAGATGATAGAGAAGTACAGACAAAGATGGAGAGAGGGAGAGAGACAAAGAAAGGGAGATATGAGAGACAGGTCGCCAGCTGTGACATTGGAGATTCACTTCTTTCTCTTTGAGCCTGGCATATGTAGAAGTAGCTCTGAAAGGCAGTAGTGTCCATTCCTCCTTCCTCACAATATCCCTGCCCCCAACAATAATAATATGGAAATGTGCCACATACTGCACAAAACTGCTTTACGTACATTGCCCTGAAGCCAGCACTATCATCGATTCCCAGCAATCCCACTATCATTGCTCCATTTTACAAATGAAGAAGCTGAGGCAAAGAATGGTTAAGTAACTTACACAAGGTCACACAGGTGGCAAGTGGTAGCATTGGGACTGCAGGGCATTCAGGCACCAGGGGGTCTGTTTCCACAGCCAGGCATTGGCTCACAGCAGGGCGCAGTTGGAGAAAGCTGTGGCTCCTGCATGTAAGGGCTAACTCCTATGCACACCTGAAGCAAAGCTTGCTGGAGTAAGAGATATAAGAAACAGAACTAAAAATAAAATGTGAAAAAAAAAAACGCTACCTTGTTCAGATACTAAACTTATCTAAAAGAAACTACAAAATAATATTTTTAGATGATTAGTGAAATCTGAATATGAACTGGGTATGAGACAATATCAAAAAATTATGAATTTATTTAAGTATGATAATAGCATTGTGCATTTGTAAGAAAATCTCCATATTTCTAGAATGTATACTGAGACAGGGAGGGATGAGATGACATGATGTCTGACAACTCCTTTAAAATGTTTCAGAGAAGAAAAGAGATAAAGAAGCAAGACTGGCATAATCTCATTAATGGTTGAATGTGGTGGTGAGGAGTGAGAATTCTTTAAGTCTCTCAGATGGCTACCCTTGCCTATGGAGTGAAGGTAGAGTTCTCTAGCATGGCACTCAGGGCCCCACACTCAGTCCATCCTGTGTGTGTGCCCACTACATGAACCACTCACGCTCTAACAAGAGGTTGTACTCTGGCCTCCCCACTTCCCAGATTCCATCTTTTCTAGAATCCTGCCTCTACGCCTTTGCATATGATAGTTTCCCTCTGAAGATGCTGTTCTCTCTTTCTATCCAAATCTGGCTCAAATCCCCCTTGTCCTGGATGCTCCCTCCACCTCTTCAGCCCAGGAGGCCTTTCCTTGGGTCTTCCCCAGCACTGTTCTTCGTGTCACACACATCCTCCTTTATCATAAGCTACCTCAAGTCACTAGTTGGTTTTCTGCAAGTACAAGGCCTACTCTCCATGAGTGCCTCCAGAGCAGAGGCTGGTTCTCAGGTATTTTGATTGTTGTTTAGCTCCTCCTGCTCCGCTCCAGTGCACAGCACAGCCCTCCAAACTCCCTTGTCTCAACTCTTATTAACTAAGAGCCAGCTTAGCAATAATTCCTCTGGTCATTCAAGTCTGTCTAAACATCGCCCCCTCTAACAGTCCTCCCTGAGCACCCAACTAATGCCTCCCACCACTGTCTGAAGTCACCCCGCTTGGCCTCTTCATAACATTTACCACGACTCGAAGTTAATTCTGTATTTGTTTATATTCTGCTTCCCCTGACTGAACAAGAGAAGGATGTCTATTTTCTTGGTCCCTCCTGTATCCTGAGTGCCTAGAAAATGGCCTAGGATGGGGCCCGGAGCTCAATCAATATTTATTGAGTGAATGAGTAAATGTAGTTTTCCTAACTAGACAGCAAACTCCCAGAGAGCAGGGTTTGGTTACTTCCTGGAAAGAGCCAGAACCTGGCAACTGTTTAATAACTATTCATAGATATTATGTAGGGAAAAAAAAAAAACAAAACCCTACACTAGAGGAGAGGTGCGGTCAGGGAACCAAGATCCAAGCCACTCACTTAATCTTGGACTTTAGGTCATAATATCTCTTCTCTTGGAACTCTCTTACAAGGCAATCCCTGCTCCCATTCTAGAATTTAATGAATGAGTAGCTAGCACATGCATTACTCCAGGCTGTCCTGGGGCACTAGTCATGGCTTGATAGCAATATAGCCACCTGCTCCACCCTCTTTTTCTGAGTCCCTATCTTAGGCAATCCACTAACGGTCACCTGGGTGCCCCTCAAGTCGAACACTGGAGTCATTATTTTCCCCACTGAAAATTTGTATACCTATATACTCCTGAAGGCAGTACTGTCTACCCAGGCTTCCAGGCCAGAAACCTGGGTAGTTTTTTCTCCTTCTCCCTCTCATCCTCTCACCCAATTAGTCAGCAAGTCTTGCTGATTTTACCTCTTGAGTTGCTGCTGAATCCATCCTCACCCCCCTTCCCACCACTGTCCTAGTCCATCTTGGCCTGGATTTCTTCAGAGGCCTCCTAACTGTTCTCCCTGCCTCTGCTCTGGCTCCTTCCATGCCCTCTCCACCCAGACATCAGAGTGAGCTTTTAAACACCAAACCCACTTAAAACCCCTAAATGCCCACCTGTGCCCTTAGGATGGATTCCAAACACCTATCATCACCTACCAGGAATTGCATCATCTGGGCCCAACTCAGCCTTCCTACAGTTCCTTGGCCCACAAATTTCATGATCCGGTCACTTCTTTCAGGTTCCCCAAATGCACCTTTGCATTCGTTATGCTTGATAAAGGCACAGCCCCTTGTAGATCTCAGTTTAGGTCCTTTTCCTCCAGGATGCCCTGGCTGACTACATCACCCTGTGTAATCTCCACAAACCTGTGTTTCTCCTCTCACAGCTCTTTTCATTCTGCCTGGCTCTATATCCTCTACCCACCCATCTACCCGCCCCATCCCACCCCGCCCAGCCCCACCTCTTGACCCTGAGTTCCTTAAGGGCTAGATGGTCTCTGCCTTGTTAGCTTTTTCAAAAAAAAAAAGAAAGAAAGAAAAGAAAG